>APFE030868974.1:2452-39264 GCA_000404065.3 Pinus taeda | reverse complement strand
TGATTTGTCCTCTGCATTCGAACCCCCTTCTTCTCCAAATATCCCCAGCTTATTACTTAGGGCCGCCATGAGGAGGTTGACATTGCAGTTTATATCTGTGACTTGTTTTTCGAGCCGCGAAAACCTCACTTCTGCAGGATCACGAGGTTCATTTACAAATTCGTCGCCCATGATTAGGGTCTTACGATTTTCGGCCTCGTCGATCTAGATCCCTGCAATCTCCACAAAATACCCAAAGAAACCTGCTCTGATACCAAATGATCTGTAAACTGTTGTGGATATTCCACTGGACCATTCGTCACAACAAATATGATAATATTATATTAAAAATTTGAGATTCTACACTATTACAGTTTTATTTAATTTCTAGATCTGTACATTTCACTGTAATTAGTGCATGCATGCGAATATAAATTATGCAGAAAAGTAGAGAACGAATAAAACAAGCTCACACACACATAAGACACAAGATATGCTCTCTGGGAAACCCTTTCGGGAGAAAACGCTTCGCTCTCTTTCACTGTCTAGAAATATGGTTGCAAATACAAAGAAGTAATGTTTGTGGCCCATGGGATGCTACAATGCACAGATCCTCTCTGTGTGCTCTACCTCCTATCTCTCTTGGCTATTTTTGCTCAACTATGGAATAAAATGCTCTCGAAAGAATGGAATGCCTCTTCCCCCTAGTGGCCCAGTTATAACACAGCCCAATAGGCTACTAATGGTTAAGTTTGACTACATCAACTCTTAACTAGAATTACAAAATAGACTCTTCTAGAGTCTTCTACATCAAAAACACATGGCTAGCCCCTTTTCCATGAATAATGGGGGCTGACGCGGCATCCTCCAGAACTATAGGTGTGAAAACAGGAAGGTCAACTTCTGAGTGGCATAACTTTTGCATACGGACTCCAATTGACCCGATTCTTGCGCCATTAGAAAGCTTTCTGTGTGTAGAATAGCATGTAAGGTGTGGGGCTTTAGCGGCAAAGTTTTACCCCCAAAAAACGTCGTTTGATGCCTCAAAACACTCTCGGAAGGTTTCAAACCCCATTTTGCCAAACTAGGTACCACTGGTAAAAACGGTCCCGTGAGTTGATGCCTCCACTTTTTCCACTCCAAATGCATCGAGATGGATGACCAACAATATAATGATCCAATTCGGATCAATATAAGAAACACTTGTACAAGTTTTCATTGTAAATATTTTGTAAACTTTCTTGTACAAAGTACCAACTTACAACTTTCATAGGCATCAACCTATAAGAGATTCCAATCCCCTAACTGAGCACCAACCCAACAAATTCATGAGCACCAATCTTCAAGAGACTCCAATCCCCTAGTTGAGCCCCAACTCAGCAAATTCATAGGCACCAACCTACAACTCTGTCACAAGCATAACCTCATTGCTTATCATCATCCCTTTGGAACTAGACCCTGATGTATCTTAGTTCTAATATCATACCATCAAGCATTTCAACAACTTTCACAACATCACTTTCATATCTATAGCGAACAAATGCAAACCTTCTAGAAACTCCATTTGTCCTATCTCATAAATATATCCTATTCATGTATGGTTCATCCTCAGGTCATCCATGGATAGAGATCAATTATGCTCACCCTGTAGTACCCATGAATAGTCTTTACTAATCTTGGTTGTCAAAATCCCCAACCCAAATTGATATGAGTGGAGAATTGCTCTCAAACCTATCCTTCCTTCAATACAACCCCTTCCCGTCTACTTTGGTTTGTCTTTGGATAGGGCTTAGGTCTGGTCTCCATTCGGCACACTTCCTGAGGCTGGTTCGACCTTTCACACAACAAAGATATTCACCTCTGATATAACCTCTATTGAATCAGCAACATAAAATGAAATGATTCTACCAATTGAGGTTTTCATAGTTTTGCAATAATTCAATTAACATGTACAGCCTTGTCAACAAATTTATGCCACCCAAAAGTCCAAGCTGCTGTATGGAAGATAAACCTATTGTTTGCTTAAGAAGTATTCGGTCCTCCTTAGGATTGGTTTGCAATCCTTGCAGTATATTCTCATTTGAAGCAATTTATCCTGGCCTGATAGTTTGAATATGAAATTGATAGTGACCAAATCTAGTAAATTGAGAAGCTATCTCAGCACTAGTCTCGATATGCTAATTTGGTTCTAGTTGCTGCACAAGGGATGGATGTTCTCTTGGTCTCTGTATTGCAAAAGAGAACCTTGTTTCTATTCATACCGCCAACTACAAATACTCCAACCACATCCAATGTTGAAATAACATTTTCCTCGCCATGCACTCTCCAACAGAACATCCACAACCATGGGCCTTACAACAAGAAGCTTCAGCAACTATTTCAAAGTAGACTCCTCAACTCAACCCTCTTCTAAAGATTCGGTTTCCTTGTCCACCTCAACCAGGACTCAGCCTCCTCAAGAATTTTGGACCTGCTCCAAGGTCTACAGCCAGCACTCAAAAATTGGTCTGAAAAATTGTCCCCAAACTGTGCCAAGGAGCCACCTACAGCTTGGGTATGGGCAATGTTTCCTCTCCTCCACTTCAACTTCTCTTTTCCTCTTCTCGAATCCACTACCCACTTACTTCACTCTAATCTCCAATACAGGACTAAATTGATGGCCTAGCTAATGGCACAAACCTCCTCCTATTTATATGTGTTTTGGATGCTAAGATGGGGTCGACTTTTGCAAATGACAAGATACACACACACACACAGCCACGAGGGTTAGCTCAGTTGGTCGAGTCCCCATCGTTAAAGCACCTTTCCTATTGAGAGCTCACTGGTTCAATTCTCTCAACACTCTCAAGGTCAGGCTTCATGGTTGAGCCGGCAAGAAAGATCTGCCTAGTACAAATATTTTGTGGACGTAGCAATCACCAATCTTCAAGGACCATGAACTAAATTGAAAAAAAAAAGTATATATATATAATCTTGTCATTTGCAAAAGTCATATATATATGAATGCATTCAAAATTTCATTTCTCCTCAACTGTGGGAGTTAGAAGGCGTGCCACCTATCACTAGAAAGGTCTTTAAAAGGGCCATCTATTTATGAAGTTTATCCTTCCATCTAGACTGCCTTTGACATAAACAGTTAAAGTGTTGTTTCTCTTGCTAATCTACATTTTCTATAGCCAAATTTTCAACTTGGATCAACAAGATTTTTGAAATTGACTCTCAGACTCGATCACCCAAATCATATGAGGGTATCTAATGTAGGGAATCCCTCCCCTAGTTTGTAGGAGTTGGCCTAAAGAGTGGGGAGTTGTGTCGAGGTGACAATGGGCACTTGTCATATGTGGTTCCATCTTAGCATCTCGTGAGGACCTTAACAAGACTTGCTTATTTGGGCAATAACAAGGGTCGATACCTCCATGTATTGTGATACAACTACAACAACATTGCCCATATTTCTATTGAGCACTTCCCCTCGGAGGTTTGTTTTAGCTTTCGAGGTATTTCCCCTTAGGAGATTCTCATTGCCTCTTCCATATCCACCCACATCCCACCAACGAAAGCAACAAAATAAAGCTTCTTCTCTTGTACATATTTTGGCCAAACTCCACTATAAGGTTCCAAACATCCTCCAACAAACACATGCCAAGTATATTTATCAACATTGACTTGCTCCAAATTTTTAGGCTGGTGACCAAGTTTGGCTACATTTGGATAAGTAGCACTTCAAAAATTAGCAACATAACAAGCTCAAGCCCATTAAATACGGTCCTTACAACATCATACAATAAACAGATCCTAATGTCTTTAAGTTGCAGCTCCCACCTGATGGCATCCATGATGTGGTGAATGTTAATGAAGTGAATTTGTATAAGCCACCTCATATAAAGGATTTTTTTTCAATCACACATATGATGGTGCCATCCAATTACCACCCATTTGGTCAGCCACAAAGGTACTTTGCCCACTCAACCAAGTGGTTGTCCCAGTCAACATTTAAGCAACACTTTCCCCATCTTCAACAAAAATCGAGGATGATTACCTCTCAGCGAGGAGAAATTAAATCTAGTGAACACATTTCAACATGTACTATATTCTAAGTTACCTATATTCAAATACGGATTCGGATCCGAATTTGCTAGATTTTTTAAAATCCAGGATCCAGATACGGCAAGGATACGTCAAGTACAAAAAATATAATAATATCTTTTAAACTTTAAAAAACATTGTTAGAGTTCAAAAATGAAATCCATTTATAAATCACAACATTTAGAACTCAAACCATTAGATATATTATAAATATGAACATTGAAAGGATGCATCCTCCCTCATACAAAAAGGATAATATCATAAATGATAATAGTAAGTACAAAAATGAGTGTCTCATCCATAATCACTCTATTAATATCATAATGTGCAGTAGGTTTAACTACATATCCTCAAATGGATCTACTTTCTCTTCTGCATATTGCAACTCTACATCATGAATAGATGATGGGGGTCCTAAAATGTAGGAAGTTGCATTAGTAGGCTGGACTAGTGGTGGAACGATATCCTCAAGTAAGTTGAGGTGAGTCATGGCATTCAGTGTCAGGTTCAAGTCAAAGATCTTAGGCTCCACATCCCACATCTTTCTTGGACCTTTTTTATACTCTAGTTCAGCATGTGATAGAAGACAGAGGTTGAAATGACCACACACAAGATCCTCGGTCTTTGTCACTCCCGACCTGTTTCGCTTCACTGAATGGATGAAGCCATATGTATTCCAACTCCTCTCTACTGATGAGAAACTAACAACCTGTGATAACAACCTAGTGGCTAGAGTCGAGAGATGAATGTTATCCCCACCATGGAAGCCCCACCAAGTAATAAGATCAAGATTTCATCGATCATCCATAGCTACTGAATCTAAAAATCTACCAATAGATTGTACAAATCCTCCAAATTATTGACATACTTCCATTGTAACTCCTACATCTCTATACATTTTCCTCAAAGTTGTCTTGTATCCTTGTACCACTTCGGAATCCTTGTTTGGCGTTTTTCTACCATGTAAAGACAAAATTTTGGAATGATAATATTGGGGTGCAATGCATACACCAAAAAGTGTAATGATGCGGTCATCTTGTTCCACCTTTTGGTAACTATGTCCTTCGCTAAATAATAAAAATTTTCAAAAGGGTTATTTTCACTTGCCTTCATAATTTCCCTTATCCTCTCCAGCTTATTATCATTTTTTTCATAAACAAGTGGAAGTCCATGATACCCAAAGAGGATCAATGACCATTGTTTGTAATGCTTGTCTCACCTCCAGAAGCCTCTTTATGACAAAGGTGTGGGAGGCAAAGCGAGTTTCAACAACCTACAAGTTTCAAAAAGTCAAATCTCAAATGAAAAATCATATATAAATTTGTAATTAAAATTAAGAATTTTCGGTACAAATAATATTAATTAAAACAAGAATACCTTTAGTAGCTCCAACTTTGCAAAACCTCGATATATGACCTGGGACATTGAATGATTGGTTATAAACATTTGATTTTTTTTGTTGCTACATATATTTCATTAATCCATTCAATCTCACCAATCTTGGTAAGCATAAGACTCAATGAATGTACTACACATGCAGTCCAAAAGATGTGATCATATCGACCCTCCACAATCAAACTCTCAGCTCTACAAACCTATGTGTTGTCCGTAATGACTTGGACAACATTATGTGGCCCCACACTTTCTATTACATCAATAAGAATTGTGGATATGAAAATGCATCTTTCTCTATTCCACTGCAATCAACAACCTTCAAAAACATTGCCCCTTGGGGGCATATTGCAATATAACATTAATTAATGGGCGATTTCTTTAGTCTCTCCATCCATCAGAAATGATGGACACCCCTGTTTCTGCCCATGTATCACAGATTCACTGTAGTTGTCTATCCACGTATTGTCTCTCTGATCCCAACAAAGTAGTGCAAACCCTTTTGGCACTTCATTAACCACCTTACTCATTTGTTGCCAATAAGGGGAACGCATCAAATTGAATGCTGGCCCATTTGCATAAATGCAACGAGCTACATGTTTATCGGTTGTGTCTCCACCCTAGTTATTGAAAGCTGCTTCAAGAGGGCCTAGAGTGGGCCTTTTATTAGTTGTTGCAATGGGCCTAGATGGCAATGGAGGCTAGTTTTAGAGCTTTGCACGAGGTGTTTTCCCTTAGCAAGCTTCCTATCAGCGACATCTTACAAAGATGCATAAAATTTAATTTTTGCAGGACTCAAACCTTGGCCAGGTTTGCCATTTGCATCTTTTGGCCTAGTGCATACTCGCACCCCTGTGTTAGTTTGTTCATTCAGATGGGCCTTCACTCTAGTATATGAGCCATTTTTGATATCTTGGCTTTCATTGCACTTCCATTTATATGAACCAACTCCGAGATTTTTTCCAATAATCTCCACATACAACCATAAAGGAGATTTTAGGTTTGTTTTGATGTTTTCCCTTTCAATTTGTTGTGATGGTTCTATTTATATAAGTTGTAAGCTATAGTGTGTAGGCATATATGAGAATCCAAAATTCAAATTATTATGAATACGCAAAATTAAAAATTAAAATACATAAAAATTAAAATTTAAAGTACATAAAAATTAATTTAATTAAAATACACAACATTTCATTAATAATTTAATCTGCATGCTTTGATTGCATTTTCATTTATTTAATTAAAATAAAATTAAAAAATAATAATTACACAACACAACATTAATTTACATTTGAGTTAAGCTACATTAATTAATCAACATTAAGCTTAAGTTAATTAATGTAGCTTAACTTAAATTATCAATTAAATTAATTAATGTAATTATCAATTAATTAATTTATATGTTAATTTAAGTAACATTCATTATAAGTATCATCCCTTAGTCCTTGTAATTTAATTTTTTTTTCAACGCCCTATGATTTAATTTCTAAAATTTTAATTGATTATACAACGGAGAGAAGTGTGGCTGATTCCACAGACAGAGGGCCAAAAAATGGACAGATGGATGGACGCATGGAGATTAAAAAAAAAAACATTCAATATGGCTTGGCAAATGGATGGACGCATGGAGATTAAAAAAAAACATTCAATATGGCTTGGCAGATGGATGGACGAATGAATCATATACATAAGAGGTTGCTAAATAAAATACCCACCCAACAGAAGGAGTCATTTATATAATCTTTTTAAGTTTGACACAGTTCCTAAGAGAGAGTTAGTTGTTCGTTTAATCTCGATGGATAGTGATTCATCAACTATAGACCGAAGTTAAGCTTCTTGTTCAGTCGCACGCAAATGCAGTGAAGAAAATCAATCATATGGCACTGTAACAGGGGTTGTGCAAATACAGGTAATGAATGCATGTTCAATCGGTTCTAAAGAGTACCAAAACTTTTAAATTAAACTGTCGAATTCCAAACCTGAGTGCTCAGTGGGGCCGTTGCCTGGAGAACGTTGAATCCTTGTTTGTTGTTGCTATCTGAAATTGAGCAGGTGTAGTCGACAAACTCATGGAACAACACAAAAGGGACCACTTCATCAAATTAAACACCAAAAGAAACCTAAGATTAAAAATTGCACTGCAATTAATTTGAAATCCGATTGTTTTTTACACAGGATCTGTTTCCTAAATTAGGGATTTGTTTCCTAAATTCAGGATTTGTTTCCAACAAATAGGGATCCACCACATCGACGTTTCTTGGACGGATCAAGGCGGGTCCAGATCGAATTCGTGGATCCTGGACCCCCATGTCTCGGATTCAATAACTTAGATTATATTTGCACTATTTTATTTTGTAATTTATACCTTATCTCTTTTGGGTGACTTAATCGAAATTAATCACTTACCCACTTTATTGTATTTTATTGAAGACACGGTCAACTTCGATCACTCTCCCCACAATAGTAATACAAATGATTGTACAACATGTTACAATTTCACCAAGGACAATGGGCTAGCTCGAGTAATTGAGTGCTTTGAGCTTCATACGAGAGGTTTCAAGGTCAATTCCCCATGTTAATTATCTATGTTGCATGCCTCACTCGATGTTCCTATAGAGTCAAAGCACCATAATCATAACCAATGGGCATACACTATGTACCATCCGGCAAATGCAAGGAAGTGGTTGGGAATTTCCCTCCAAGATTTTCCTTAGGAAAAAATTGCACAATTCCAACATACTTACACTATTATATTCTCTTGTGTGCGTATTCATAATGTTGGTACTATGCTCATATCAACAAGGTTGGTCAAAGGTGAAGGAGAACCCTCAAAAATGAAACCATATTGACATCTTCAACTCCAAAGAAGAAGATGGTATAATCAACAGCATTTATGGTACTAGAAGTCAAGGATTAATTACATGATAAGATACAATCAAGGACCAACAACTACAGAAAAATGCCAAAGCTACCACAATGCAAGGAATCAAAGGATAAGAAACTATGGCACATCAGAATTATCGAGAATCAAGACTAACAAGAATCAATTATGGATGGATGGATAATAATCAATAGCAACAAGAGAACATCTTATGCAATAGTTACATGGTTTCATCCTATGTAATAGTAAAAATTTGAACTACAAAGCTTCAAGGACAAAGCATTTCAAAGGAGGGTAATATGTAATGTATGTAATGACCCTCATGTGGGTATAAGATGATAAAGCATCAAATGTATAGATAAATAGTAAGTCTACTAATCGATCTACAAGGACAATGGGTGAGAAAAAGTATATATAATAGATCAATAGAATCATTAATACACAATTGGCTTAAAATTATTGTATTGCAATGTATTTGGTGTATCTTGGAGCTTTATCTGAGTTATTGTCTAACTCATTATAATAACCATAATAATACTCTTCAGAGCACTGCCCCACATTAATGTTTATTTTACAATGTGTGTATACAGATTTATCATGCTTTATTATGTATTATGTTCATTACAAGTTCATTTCATATAATAAAATTTTTTGTGAAGAATATGAAAAGTCAATTAGGATTTCAATTCGATATACAGAATCAATTAAACACAATAAGTGAAATCGATAATAAAAACTAGGTAAATGCATTATCTAGTCAACAATTAGATATATCACAGAGTTTGTGTTGGGACAGTCAACAAGTAAATATATCGCATAGCTTGTGCTGGGGACTTGTATAAAAAAGAGACAATTGTCATCCAAAATTTGGAACCCCACATTGTCTGCCTATACAAACACAGCAAAAAAGAGACTACATACCAGCCTTTGATTCATCTTCAGTGGGACATAAACAGAACCTAATATTAGAATTATCAAATAAGGAGGATACCTACCAATTTTATATAACGTAATCCCTGAATTTGAATGACAGGAATAAGATAAAATAAAAAATCAAAGACTAAAAGAAATTCCAAGATGAGCAAAGCAGCAAGTCCAGGATAATGCACTCACCTCATTATACGTGGTCCGACCCTTGCTCTCGACCTTTTGACATACTGGATTGCATGGAAAGCAAAACAAAGTGAGAGAGAAAAGCTGCAGAACCAGATTATTCTAGTAGTTGGAATCAAACAAAATGCGTAACTTCACTTTTGCAATTAATACCATTTCAAATAATGACAATTTCACTTAACTTTAACCTCCCCAAAAAGTAGCTAATAGCCGTCTGCTGACACCATGCATGATGCCACTGGGCATAGAATACATAGTGACAACGTAAATATAATCAAATGCTGCTAAATGACACAAAGCACTGAAACCTCGTGTGGGAGTTGAGAAGAATAAGGTTCAGATAATGAGATGGATATGAATTTATTTAACTATACCTTTCATGCTGAACTGGCGAAGTCCCCTCCCACCTTTCTCCCCTCCAATGGCTCGTGGGCCTCTTTTCTTCTTCCTTGTGCTATACATGCACAGAATATGAAAATAACCAGAAAAAATCATTCATGGTGTCACCATTGTTAATATATTTATTGGCAATAAATCATCATAATTCATCTAATATCAAGGACCCTTAAGTATCTGCTAACAGAAACAAGCAGAACCCATTTTATTGAATTGTCCAAGCATAGAATACAACAAATAAAGGCTCACCCCACTGTGTCAGGGGATTCAAAGTCCTCTCCTTGTCCATCCAAGTGATGTAGTCTTGCAATGGCACTACTTGGTCCAGGTGTGGCCATCACTACATCACTACCCCTTGATGGAGAGCAATTGCTTCCACTGTCCATGGAAACTGATTGCCCTGGCAAAGATGTTAGGTTTCCTGAATACCCACCAACCATTCCGTTTGAAGTAGTTGAAGGATACTCCCCTTCTTCTTTTGCTGCATCTGGATTATATTCAACAATTTCCATCCCTGCAAAAAAAATAAGGGAACAAAGTTTTAATTCCTGGCACAGATATCGAATAAAAATTACTAAGAATGTTACATGTACATTTCTGAAAAAGCCTTCAATCATTTATTCAGTAGATAAAATTTATTCTTCAATGAGGTTGAAAACGAAGGTTACCTTATGATATGTGATATGTAGTTTTGAACTGTTCAAAAATGGGTGTGAAAATATCTGACAGCTACGCTTAAAATTTCTGTGTGAGTGATTACGAAGTTAGGTAAGTAAGCTGGCCTGATGATTCATCTATATTTAAAACGTTTGGCGGTGATATAGCATGATGACAAGCATAGTTACCAGGTTCAAAAGGTTCAGTAAGTTGAGGGGAATTGGAAAAGTTCGGGAATTTGAAAAAAATTCGAAAGGTTTAAAATTATGGAACATGTAAAACTTTACTGAAAACCATACATATTACTCAAAAATTCAAGTAACCAGAGAAAAAATACAGAAAGATAAACGAAAATAGCAATTAGAAAATTGTTTTAGATTATAATTAGTAACTCCCAACCGCTTGTTGAATTGAGATAAATTTATCTGATCCATCCTCTGCTTTGCACTGGATTCTATCCAACAAACTTATCAAGCTAAGCCAAACTAAATTTGACAAAACCGCATAATTTTTTCCTTTTCTCGGAGTAATGGATGAAAATTTAGCATTTCGCATGATTGCCATAATCTAATAAGTTGAATGATAGTTAATGCAATTTATTTAGATTCTGGAAATATAAGTCCGTATGAAGCAACCCTTGCAATTTTCAAGAATTAAGGTACCGTGAAGCCTTAAACAAAAACATTCAATCTCTGAAAATCCGTAACAGAGATCACTAGTGAAGATACTTTGATCTAATTGAAAAAAAATTGTGGGCATAATCACAGAGTTAATGAAGATAGTTGTTATTTGCGCATGAAATAAACGGAGATAGATTAAATCACATGACATGAGTTGGTGATCTTGAGCAAAATAAATAGTGGGTTTAAAAGAGTCATTTGGGGCGGTATTGCTGAACATTACTTTGACATAACCTATGAGCTCCAGGTCATGAAGAGCTAAAAACGTTACCAATGGGAGTAGCTATTGCTCCATTCTGTACAATGCCTAGGCCCTCAGCATAGCCATGTGTTCCGGCTTCATGAATAGGGTCATTCTGCACACCGTTGCTATTGCTGATGCTGCTGTAGCTGCGGTTGTTATTAGGGTTATTAGCCACATGAGACTGAGTTAATGTTACCTTTCTGCTTCTGACTCCACTTCTAGGCCCCGTAGTGCTGCTCCCCCTCCTGCTAGGGCCTGACAAATCCCAACCAAACCCACATTTTTTCAGGTTAGATCTCCAAAACCCAAATATCAAGATCCTAAATTCTTTCATCTACCTTGATTTCCAGCACGCACATTCGTTAACCCCTAACGCATTTTACCGCTGATTTCAGTCATCCAGTAGCTGCCCACGTACTAAATTATCCCTCAATGCAAGTATGGAAATTTGGGTAAGAAAACTTACCTCGGGGCAACATGGGTGCTGAGGAGCTCCCTACGCCATATGCAGAGAAGATTTCCTAGCACCCGCAAAAAAATTATTCACAACCTGCAAATGGATTCGTCGCACACGTTCTCGGAAATTTAGAAGTATTCGAATACCAGGCAGGCAGCTGGAGCACAGGGGACGATATCAGACAAAAACAATAAGCTCCGTTAAATTTCAGAGACTAAACAATATGTTATTAAGGTTAAACTAAATTTCTCACGTCAGTGTGGTTGCAAGAATTGAACCACGTTGTCTATATATATAATAATAACTGTGAAGATTTATTTGCATGGTTTCGAGTTGAAGTGCAGTACCATATTTTGTTGAAAACCACGCTGAACGTTGACGATGATAATTTGATTTCCAGCTTCAAAAGTTTTAGGGCCTAAATAAAATTGTCTCTTTGTTAGGCATATGGTCGTTGTTTATGGTTTCTTTTTTCACAAAGATTAAAAACCCAGATAAAATTAAAAACTTACCAGCAAACCAAAGGCCCCGGATTCTCAGGTGGGTTTAAAACCAGGTTAGGTAACGCTGAGAGTAAAAAGAGAAATAACACCATGGAAATTGAAACCTCCTTTATATCATGACTCTCCCACTTCCACGAAAAGTAAACGTTAATTTTGTCTTACTTCGACTTTTCAACGCAGTTTTCAATAAAGTAATTTTGGGGGAGGGAATATCCGTTTAGATTAAAAAATATAAAATTAGCTCCTACTCTTTTAAATTAGCTCGGAATCTACTCTTCATTCTTTTTTTTAATTAACTCCGACTTTTTAATGGTTAAAACATATAAAAATTAAGTTTCAACGCTTTGTTTTTAACGAGTTTTTTTGGAAGTTTTTTTTGGGTTTTTCAGGTTTAATTTCTTTAAAATCAAGAGGAATTTATTGAAATCACAAGTTTGATGGGTAATCCTTGCACAATCGAAATGCCATAGGGGTTTTGCAAGGTGTTGAATAACACAAATCAAGATTTCACCTCAAATTTTTCTGCCGGATTTCGGCAGCAGAAAGTCTAAAAAGTCCCACTAAAGACAAATCCAAGTTTCCATAGGTAGTTAAGAGATGCTCGTAAATGAATCTAGATATTGTAATTTTGTAGACCTTTTCCCACATGGTGGGTGAATACACAAAACCCACATCACCATCACCTTAATGTTGTTGTTTGTTTTGATCTCTCTTTCAAATCTAAAAAGTCGCACTAAAGACAACTCCAAGTTTCCATAGGTAGTTAAGAGATGCTCCTAAATGAATCTAGATATTGTAATTTTGTAGACCTTTTCCCACATGGTGGGTGAATACCATCACCTCAATGTCGTTGTTTCTAATGGTCTATGATATCTTTATCACTGGTATACAATGATAAGGGGTGATGGTTTTCAATTTGCATTTGAGCCAGTGCAATTGCTATTTTTGTTTTTTATTAGTCAGTATTGCAAACCAATTTTTCCAAATGGTTCAAATATGATAATCATGAATATAACCACTAGGCTCATTGGTTATAAGAACCTTGGCTTTTCAGCTTGTCACTCCAATTTCTTTCTATTTTGGGTAAGTATACTGCTTTGGCCTTGCCTGATGCATCTTTTTGTTTATAGCTTTTGTGTGGGGACTTCTTTGGTTACAAGGTTAGGGCAATCCCCTCTCTATCCATGTTGGTTTGCTTTCTTTAGTTACTCTCCCCCTTAGCCAATCATTCCTTCTCCCCTTTTAATGTATTTCTTCATTACCTCTAGTCTTATGGGCAACCCTAGTGGTTTTGCGGCATGTCCTTCTCGGCTACCACCACCACCTTTCTTGTCTTCTTGATTTGTCATTCAACATGTTGCACCCTGGCACCAACTCTAGTCATGGTTAAGGTCCCATGGTCATGGTCGTTGTGAACAGCCCTTGTTGAGGGCTCACATAAATGCAATGTCCCTTGTTGCTCTTTATTGGTAGAATATGTATATGGCTAAATGGGACAAAATTAATACTATTGAGGCAGAGGTTGGAGTGAAGAGGAGTTACCTCCATGATGATGAGATCAACAAGGATGTGGGGCACTAGGTTCCAAACATAGGAAACTCACATACTTACGCCACTAAATACTTCCAAATGGTTGAGCTTTATCAGTAAGTCAAGACTATAATGGGAAATTTCCCTGTGGAACACAGTAAGGCTCAGTAGGAAATCATGCTCCGCATTGAGGCCCTGTAGCACCAAGTTAAAATGTTGGACATCAAAGTCACTCTCCCAGCAAAGAAGATAGCGAGTCTAGACTTTCCACCTTTAAATGAAAAGAATTGCAATCTGGAAGCCATCTATGTTGACTCGCTCACTCTTTCATTATGTTCAACTTTAATTTTTTGTTTATCGATATCTAAGCAACATCTCTACTCCTCGGTCTAGGCATGGTAGTAGACAAATTCGTAGTTTTTTCAGACAATATCATAGTTATTATGCATTATTTGTTAGAAATATTGAGAAAGTGGGGTGAATCAATGTTTCGTTACTTTTGACTACTTTTCACTTAGTTAATATTTAAACTCAATTCACCTCACATAATCAATCATCCACAATGTATGACACACATAGATTAAAGTGCAAATCAAAATCCAACGAAGAAATACTTGAAAACAATCTTTAATTTATTACAATCTCTTGTGAGGACACCAATCCTCTATAAGCACCAACTTACAAAACTCTAAGCTCCAACCTGTCAAGAAGATAAGGAGACCAATCCTCAGTAAGCACTAACTTACAGTAATTGCAGGCTCAAACCTGAACTTAGATACCTCAGAACATGGACTTCGAATCAAGCCTAAACTAGATCTTCAAATAGCATAACTCAACCCTAAAACTTGGCCTTCAAATAGCAAAACTCATCCCCTCAAACTCAACATTCAAACAATAGAACTAGTCCCCTTAAATTTGGCCTTCAAAACACCAATTTCAACAGATGACATACCAAAAACCCTTCCTAGGAACAATGTCAAAAACCCTTCAAAAGATGTGCCAAAACCCTTCCACATAAATTTGCTTCAACTTAGTTTCGCTTCACTTCTTTTTAGCTCATGAGGTATGAACTTCAGACCTGCTCCCTCGCTTTCTTAAACAGAGAACCGAATTCTTAAGTCAAAGTTGTTAGAAATACTCCTTCTCAGGCCTATCCATAGTGCATTTGAACATTGGGTTAGGGCTAACTTGTCTATTGGCTAGGCCAAATGGTGCAACTAGTAACAAGTATAGTGAATATTAAAAAATCCATTTCTCCTACCCGTGAGGAGTTAGAAGGGATGTCATATATCGTTGGAAAGGGTATCAAAATCAGCTTTCTAACAGTTATCACTTGGAAAAAAACTTGATTGTAAAGGGAAAAAACTAAGGTAACCTCTAACCACTTTTGATTGAAAGTTGGCCCTTCAATCTAGAGAGGGATCTTTCTTTAAAACTCTACTTCTCATTGTCACTGAGCAGTAGGCAATTTAGCTCATTTGGCCAGATTCAGTAGGTAACATAGGAAACTGTGTTTGGAAGGAAAATATACAGGGACCATTGGGTAATGGAGTCTTTTGACATAAAACTGTTAGTTACAGACTGTATCAACAAATTTAGCAAAGGCGCGATAGCTTTAAGCTTTTTAGACAAGTCATAATTTAGTTACGAAGGAAGGTAGTAGGAATAAATATCAAAACATAGCAACTTGTTGATTTATGTGCATGATATTTAACTTGAAAACATATAAGCGATAAATCTGAGCTTTACAGACAAAGTTTAAATTTAATCACTTAATTCCAAATGCAGAAGACTTATGAATCAGATTGGGACTTAGAGGAAAAAGAATGCACTAGAAAAACCGACAGGAAACTTATCACACATGAATCTCTATAAATTTGCACAAGTAACACTAATAATAGCAACTTCTATTAATGTCAAAAGCATACACAATATGTAATGTTTCTACAAAAGATTCCAACCCTCGTTACATTACATAGTCTTACTTAAATAATAAAAATAATATCCCTGACTATTTCTATCTTTCTGGAAACAAAATTAAATAATAAATTAAAATTAAACTAAATCTAGAATTAGTTGCAAAAAAGTCTCAAATGTTGGAGTTGATCATTCACCAAAATTCTGCATTTGAATACTAAGGTGTTGTGTGAGGATGTCGATGTGATTTTCATCTGTTGATTTAATGCTCAAGTCAAATTTGATGAGGTGGGTCTCTAGCTGTAAGTAGATTATGCGTTTTTCTAAATATAGAAAAAAATTAATTCTCCCGAACTCTTGAAAAATAGGCTCCAAATATTCCTTTGTATCTTTCAATCCATGACATTTGTATAAAAAATGAGAGAGGTTTTTGTTAATGGGTCCATTTGGAAAATTATTTTTCAACTTCTCGAAAACTGTGCTCAAAGTTGATGACTAAAACATGGAATTATTTAATATTTAAATCTAGAAAATTGGAATGCAAATATTCCTTCAAATCTTCCAAACCATGACACCTGTGTAAAAACTGAGAGAGACTATTTTAAATGGGTTCGTTCCCAACAAAAACCTCTTTTGATTTTCAAAAAATTATTTCTAGTTGTTCGAAAACCGTGCCCAAAGTTACTGTCATTTATAGGAAAAACAGAGTAAAGCAGAGTGTTGTCATTTGATTTCTCAGTGCAAGGCGTCGTTTGAAGATACGTTGTGCTAACAATTTAACTGTCAGCGCTAGCTTGATCAAGTACACACTCCTTTGCTAATGTGTGATTTGTCAACGCTTTTATTTTGACATAATAAAAAATTACAATTGTTTTTTTATTCAACAAATTTAAAAATTGGTGCACATAATCCATATGTCAATGTCTTTATTCAATATTTTACAATTGGCACTACAACCCAACTGTGAGTGACCTAAAAATTTTCAAATAATAAAAAATTATATTGTTGATTTTAAAACTATGAAGCAAAACTAAGATAACACCAACCATATATCTTATGCTCCCATTTGAAATAGGTAATTGGAGTAAAAATTACCTCAAAGATAGTGTATCCAAATGGGGCGTACTTGTACTTTAATTGGGTTATGCTCACATAATATTTCATATCTCCTCACTCCTACGGAATTAGTGGGAGTGCCATATATCATTGGAAAGGTCTCATATATGTTGTTTGACAATGTAATTTCCTCTTTCATTTGGACAACCTTTAACATTGATAACAACCATTTTCAACGTTATTATGGTGCTTTGAAACTCATATTATAAGTCTGACAAAAACTTTATGTTTGTGCTATTGGTATTTTTATTTTTTTTTGTCAAGTTGTATGTGATCTTTCATGTTTGACTTGTGGCTTGAGGAGCCACAACCTAGGAGCATTTAAGTTGTCAAAGTCACCCGGGGATCCCACCCTTAGTTGATTGCCACAACCCAGGGGCATCTAAGTTGTCAAAGTCACCCGCCACACCAACCCTTAGTGGATTGGATTTTTTAGCATGTCTCCTCCCCCTAGCACACGACACAACCACCCCCCGTGAGGTTTGATCCTAGGTCGCCTTGCTAAGGAAGTCCACGCTCAACCAGTTGTGCTAATGGGGCTTGACTTCAAGTTGCTAAAATTAATTAAATTATAATTTTATTTGAAATAATAATAATTATTATTATTAATGATAGAAAGAATTAATATATAAGTTAAACACACATACATATATAGAGAAAATGTGTAACAAAATTCATAACCATAGAGAGTCACCTTCACTTATCTTCTTAATATGTAAATAAGATTTGTTACAATACCATGGCTTATCGATACCACATGCCCAAAAAACCATAATTTGTGTCATATGACACATGTTGGTATGACATTTTTTTTAATCAATGAATTTAATTAAAAGAGCAAAAATGCATAATTACTTTGCAAATAAATCTCAGCCTTGATTTGTGTATACCACTATGAATATTCTATGGAAGATAATCCCTACCATCCACTTAATAATTATTAATAATTAAAAAAAATGAAAAATATATTCCAAAATATACATGTTTATCATATTATTATTATTATCACTGTTGTAGAATTTAGACTTCTATGATCCATATTAATTGTAACAGCGTTTTCGGTAAAAATCACATAAAATAAAATCCCATCGATATTACCATTTTCGGTAATAATTATATAATAATTATTACTATTATTATATAAGTTAAACATATATACATTTAAAAAAATATGAAACAAGATTCATAATTATATAATCATTATTACTATTATTATATAAGTTAAACATATATACATTTAAAAAAATATGAAACAAGATTCTTACTCATGGAGATTTACCTCCATTTTACCATAGAGCTTATTAATATGTAAATAGAATTTGTTACAATACCATGCCTTATCAATACCACGTGCTCAAAAACTCGTAGCTAGCTCCATATGACATTTGTTCACATGCCATTTTTTTGATTAATCAATTTAATTAAAAGGGTAAAAATAACATAACTACTTTGGAGATAAATCTCAACCATTGATTTATACATACTACTATGCATATTCTAAAATATTTCATGGAGGTTAATTCCTTGCCATCTATGTAATAATTATTGATAGTTAAATAAAAATTATGGGAGTCCTATTCAAAATTAGACACGCGTATATGCATAATAATTATTAGGTGGATGGTAAAAATGTAATTTCCACGAAGTTTTCTAGAATATTTTTAGCAGTGTTCACAAATCAAAAGTTGGTATTTATCTCCAAAGTAGTTTTTGTCCTATTAATTAAATTAATTAATTAAAAAAAATTGTGATATGACTAGAGTCATATGAAATGATTTATAGTTTTTTTGGAATGTGGTATTGATAAACAATGGTATTGCCCCATGGTATTGTAACAAAGTCTATTTCTTCTCCATAGTTATTTTTAAAAAGTATATATGTTTAGCTTATATATTAGTTATTTTTATAACTGATAACAATAATAATAATGCCAATAGGCATGCCTATTTTGGAAAAGGGCTTCTAAAATTTTAATTTAGTTATTAATAATTATTAGGTAGATTGTAGGAATTTAACCTCCACGCAATATTCTTAGTAATATACATAAATCAAAGGCTATTATTTGTAAAGTAATTATATTTTTTTGTGGCTTACCTTTCAACTTGAGATTTTTAATTAAAAAAAAAAGGGTCATATGAACAAGTGCCATATGAAATGAGTTATGGTTTGTTGGGACATGTGCTATTGATAAACCATGACATTGTATCAAGTCCTAATTACTGCATAAGAATATACATGGTAAAGTAGGGGTAAATATCCATGATTAACTCACTTCACATTACACTTGATTAGTGTGACATTTTTTTAACCAACCTAGATCCATCTTAACTCTGGATGTACTAGCTTCGAGAGGGATCTCTTTTCACTTTAAAATAGATTTGCACCTCAAGGGCTTTTATTACTCATTTGTCTTAGATTTCGAGTTAAAATGGATCTAAGTTGGTTTAATTATTAATTTTACTTTTTATATTTTATGTAATGTGATCGAGTGAAATAAGTTTTAATTAATAATTATAATTAATAATTTATTTATTTATTTATTTATGTTTATATGTAATTTGACCGAGTCAAAATGTTTACATAACATAATATGACAACTCTTCGCCCAATTAACCAGTTTAACTAAAATGGAAAAAAGGGCATAACAACTTTACTAAAATGGCAAAAAGGGCATAACAACTTTACTAAAATGGCAAAAATGACATGAGTACTTTGGTGATAAATTTCCATTTGTGTATACTACTAAGAATATTCTAGAATATTCCATGAAGGTTAAATCCCTACCATCCACCTAATAGTCATTGATGATTTAAATTGTTGAAGCCCTAGACACTCGAGGGTAATTTTTTATTATTATTAACAATAATTATTATTATTTTCAGGTCAGGATGGTAACTTTGTGAATTAACTTGTTTATTGCATTACTCAGTTCATGAATATACATGAATGGAAACACTCTTGGGATTCCAATTCCAAGGTATCTTGGTTTTCTCTAATGCACAACTGCAACTATTTACAATATTTAAAATATTCTTAATCCTTTCGGATTAGGTGTCAACATTTCCCCCCTTAATCTGAAGGGATGCAGGTGAATCCAAACATCATTCTGAATCTTTCAAACTTTTCCCTTGCAAGCGCTTTGGTGAAGATGTTTGTAATCTACTCATTTGTGGAACAATGTCGTAGGTGGATTGTCTTGGCCTTAACATGATGTTGAATCAGATGGTATTTTGTATTGATATGCTTCGTTCGATCATGGAACTTTGGGTTTATGCCCAAGTTTATTGCATAAGTGTTGTCAATCAAAAGAGGAGTTGAATGTTGTCGTTTCTCCTGCAAATCTTCCAAAATTTTCCAGAGCCACACAATTTCCTTTGTTGCTTCAGCTGCTGCCACATATTCTGCCTCAGTTGTGGAATATACTGGAACTGATTGTTTGTGTAACCTCTAGGATCCAAGATAGCTCCTAATCCAAGACTCGTAACATAACCTAAAGTAAATACTCTAGTTTATTTATCTCCATCGAAATCTGAATCAGAGTATCCAATCAAGCTAAAGTCACCCACCTGTGTATACTTGAGTCCAAAGTCTTGAGTTTCCTTCAAGTACTTTAGAACTCTTTTTGCAGCAGACCAATGACACTCACGAGGCTTTTGCATAAACCTGGAGAGGATTCCAACAACAAATGAAATGTTTGGTCTGGTAGTAGTCAGGTAGTTGAGACTTCCTACAAGTTGTGTATACTTTGTTGCATCCTCAAATTCTTTTCCTTCAGTGGATGTGAGCTTTAAGTTCTATTTCATTGGAGTGGTCAAAGGATTGCACTCAGTCATGCCAAACCTGTTCAACATATCTCCAATGTACTTCTTCTTAGAGAGGAATATAAACTTTGGATGTTGGGTTACTTCAATACCAAGGTAGTAGTGAACATATCCCAAATCTATCATTTCAAAACCTTTCCTCGGTTCTTTCTTTATGGATGCAATGTAGCTCTCATTGTTCCCTGTCATCAGAAGATAATCTACATACACCACAAGATATACAATTGTTTTGCCAACTTTCTTGACAAACAAAGTCGCGTCATCAAGATCATAATGTTTGAAATTGAGATTCAAAAGATGCTCATTTAACTTCTCGTACCGGGCTTGTGGTGCTTGCTTGAGGCCATACAAGGATTTTACAAGCTTGCATACTTTATGTTCTTGACCCTTAACAACAAATCCTTCTAGTTGGGACATTAAAACATTCTCTTTCAAATCTCCATTTAAGAAATCAATTTTTACATCCATTTGATGGACTTTCCAACCGTTATGAGCTGCCAAGGCAAAAAGTGTCCGGATGGTGGCCCATTTTGTTGTGGGGGGGAAAGTTTTCTCATAGTCGACCCCTTCTTTCTATGCAAAACCTTTTTCCACAAGCCTGACTTTGTGCTTGTCAAATGAGTCATTTGCTTTATACTTTTTATTGAAAACCCACTCGCAGCCAATTGTTTTGGTTCCCAATGGAGGATCAATCAGCGTCCAGGTGCCATTCTTTATTAAGGCATCATATTATTTATGTATTGATTTTTTCCATTCATCATGGTAAATGGATTCTTTGAAGGAAGTTGGTTCGAAATCTGTAGACAAATTCAATTCATAATCATAAGAAACATCCATATCAACAGGTGAATCATAATATTCTACATCGCCTCCATTTTGTCTAGTTGAGCTTCTTGTTCCTGTATTTCCAACCTCATGAGGATGAACACTTTCAATTGTCTTTGTCATCCATTTTAGAGGACCTTTCTGAGATGGCCTAGGCTGCTTAGTTGACTGAGTTGGGGTTGAATCAAGATTTAGTCTCCCAATTTTGTCAATCACATCACTCAAAGTATTATCAGTGGTTGGAGTTTCATGTGAGGGAGAGAGTGCTTCAAAATAAGATTCCATAGATTTATCTAGTATAGGAATCCCCCCTTCAAAATGTGGAATCTCATTATCAAACTCTCGAAAAAACTTTATATGTCTGAATCTATCCAAGTGATCAAGTTGTCACTCAACAACATTGTCAATCTTGGAAGATTCAAGAAAGATCACATCTCTAGATATTATAAACTTCTTGTTTACTTCATCGTAGAGACGATATGCTTTGGAGGTATTTGAGTACCCCAACAAGATACATTTGTGACTCCTTGCACTGAGTTTGTTTCTCTATTCCTTAGGTATCAAGGCATAACAAGTGGAACCAAAAACCCTGAGATGCCTCACTGAAGGAATGTGGCCATACCACATTTCGTACGGAGTCTTGCTTTTTATAACGTTAGATGGACACCTATTCTTTATATACACAACACATAGAAATGCATCAACCCAAAACATCAATTTAACATTCTTGAAAAACATCATGGAATGTACCATATTTAAGATTGTCTTGTTCATTCTTTCAGATACTCCGTTCTATTGGGGATTATAAGGCACGGTTGTTTGCTGTTTGATCCCATGTTGGCGAAGATAGAATTCAAATTTGTTTAATGTATCTTCTTTTCCATTATCAGTATGAATAGATCCAATATGAGATTGTGCATCATTTTCAATCCATGCATCAAAGTTCTTGAAGTTTTCAAAAGCTTTAGATTTGTTCTTCAATAAATAAACCCAACACATTCTGGTGTAGTCATCAATAAATGTCATCATATATTTATTTCCATTTGCAGAAGGATCCGGCATTGGGCCACACAAATCAGAATGAATGAGTTCAAGTTTTCTATGTGCTATGGAATGAGAATAATGAAAAGATTGTTTGTTGTGATTTCCTAGAATACAAGCATCACATTGCTTAAGTTTCCTAGGAATTGTAGGTAAACTAGTACCACCATTTTTCTTCAACAACCGAAGTGTTACCGGGAATAGTGTCCACTTAGAGCTGTTATTCCCACTAAGACTGGTAGCTATCTTAGAAACAAACAAGTTAAAACTACTTTCGTTTTCCTTTACGAAAAATAGACAAGAGGGGAACAGAGGACACCAACCTTTGTCTTGCGCTTGGTTCCTTGCTCGGTTCCTCTCCTTCTCGATAGATCTTTGCCACTCATTCTTTGTCTACACAGCTTCAGAGAGCACCTGTGGAATCAAAGCAGCATAATACTATCGAAGAACAGAGATCTATATTCATAAACAACACAGGACCAGATATGTATTAACCACACAAATGCATATACAATCAAACATACACGAATGTGAGGAAAAACTTGAATAGCTTTATTAATATCAAAGAATGCAAAAGGAATTACAACCAAATTGTTTGACCCAACATCATCCTCCAGCAAGAAAGCCCTCTTCCACCTCAAGTAAAGCTTAGATCACCCACATAGATGTGACACCAAAAACCAACAGCACTTCCTCTACAAGATACAAGATTCCAGCCTCTGGATCTCTGTGATGAGGGATCCATATATAGATGATTGTAGGGGGGTGAGTCAGCTTTTGGGATTTTGATTACTGTCCTCTCTATGATAGTTCTTGATTCCACTTGGAGATTTATGATCTCTTACTTATCCCTGGTCGAAATCAGAGAGGCAAGTGTCAGAGGGGTAGTTTCTGGAAGATTCTATGATCTTCCACCTTGCAAACTGTCTCTGCCATTTGTCCATTCTCGCCCATCGCACCCTACAGAGGGTCCATCCAGTATGCATCGCACCCTTTTCACTGGGAATGTGATATGCATTGCACCCTCTGCACTAGGCATTCAGTATGGTCCAGTTTTGAGCATTTCTGAGCAGTTTTCTGTGGAGAACTTCTGGGAGATGATGTAATCAGCTGACCTTGTTCCTTTAGGTAGTGAAGCAACACTTTTAGGGACTTAGGAGCCCTCAGTTTTTGGACATTTATGATTGGGGTTGTAGTGCCCAAAAATGTCTATAACAGTTGCCCCCTAAAGCATGAGGTCGTTAATCTTTTGATGTCGTGAAATGCTTTAAAACCATGAGGATCCGAAGTTTTTTCGAGCTAGGAGGCGATCTGTAATAGGATACAATACAATACATTATCTCATAATATTTTTTCATGATCTAGCTAGGCGGGCATCCCCCAATGCTTCAGCTTTAAATAATTCACTTTCATGTACATAGGACCAAACCGTCTGTGTAGCAGACTGATGGATTCGGACGGAGTCATCATCCTTTGATTTGGATGATCATCTGTTCGGCAATGATGTACATTTGATGTCTTTATATTCCTGAATATATTGCAGCCCGGATGGATGAAACTAGATCCGGGGTCTACAAAACTCGTTCCATCTTCACTTGGAGTACAAGTCGATCCATGTGAAAAATGTTATGAAGTCGAACATGGAAAGACATCGCCTGATTACCAGCTAATGATGTAAGCTGTTAACAGGCGCGAGAGGAGTCACCAATAATGACAATGACCCTCAAGGTACTACAATACAATTCGCGTGGTGTGAAAAAGGATTTGGCGTTGAACACCACACAAAATCTCTCGGTCGAAGGCCATTGATGTAAACTTGTCGCCGAAAGTAAGAAACTTTCCATTGAGGCATGCAAGCTTCAAAGTACTAAAAGGGGGTGTTCCTAAGCCAACTTCTTGGATAATGAGCTGATGTCGACAAGAAGTGACCCGTCGTAGGAGGGCCTTAATGAATCCTACATCTGCAACATGGAACGGAGCAAATGATTTTGGAGGTGAAAATGATCTGATGATACAGGGTTCAGGGTGGCGGTCATGAAAGAATGGAGAGTGAATGTATTGCAGCGGATAAGACACAGGCGAATTCTCTGAACGACTTCTCTTGAACATATCGGCGACACTGACGATGGATTGGTAGCGTTAACCCCAAATATGGATGGTGTGACAGACCAATGGTGATATTACCAGTGAACGGAACAACCCAACCTGACTCGGATGCGGAGAGAAAGTGTCATGTTCAAGAGCGACTTGCTACCAATAAAGTTTCTTCAAGTTTTCTTCCCAATTTTCCCTAGTCATTGCTGACCAGTACCTCTTTATTTTTGTCAAGCTTGAGGAGAATAACATATGCTTGTTCTATAATTCGCCCTTCAGGCGAACCTGTCGCTATGTTTTAACGAGCCTAGCGACAGTGAAACTCGTTCTCGTCCATTTGGACAAGTTTGTCGCTATTAGGTTTTAACGAGTTTAATGACAAAGATAACTCGGTCCTTTTAAATTTTAGAGAGTTTGAAAGGGACGGAAAGGAAACTCCAATGATTCTTTTTCGTCATATGATCCCTTAAGTCCGAAAAAGCGTAAAGTACTATGAAAGGGATGAATTTTCGATAGTTTTAACGAGCCGAACAAGACATGCGCTCGATCTTTTTGTGTAATAATCCCTCAAGTCCAAAAATATTAAAATCTAGTGGAGGGATAGCACTTCCGATGACTTTAACGAGCCGGAGAGGCTAATCGCTCGGCAATCTTTTCATATTTTACGAGTCAGTTGAAAAGAGCTTAAAGGAGACTCGTTTTCCAAGGAACGAGTGATGATTTCGGGTAGCGGCTAATTCCAGGTAAGGTTTTGAATTTTCCAATCACGGCAGTGTCACAAGGATGGATAATAGAATCACTCTTCGCAGATGTTCCTCGAAAGGGGTAAACGATCAAATGGAGGCGAATGATCGGCTAAAACAGAGTGGAGGTGACGGTGAGAACACGACCAAGGCTCAAAAGCTTATGATAATGCATTCACAATGGTTATTTATCGGGGATCGGTTCATTTTTTAATGAGCTTAAACTCTAGGGGAAACATTTTCTCATTGCTTATGTTTATTTTTTAATGAGCTTGAATTCCGCGTTAAAACTGCTCGTGATAATGGTCATTGATTCCTTGATTCACCGTTAGCATTTTGTTCTTTCAAAGATTGTACCACCTGTTTAATTGCTTCATCAAACCGATTAGAAATGAAAACATATGCTTGATAAATGAGTTAAGAACACTAATACTTTACTTGAATTACGTGAATGGTAATTTAAAAGTGACTTTTACCTCTCATTTTACCATTTCATTTGAACTTGGTTTGTTGGAGCTCTGGAGGTGCTTTTACCCTCTGATTTTCACTAGCTGATTCCGGGGGATTATGTGGACGATTCTTGACGCCGTCTGGACCAAGTAGGAGCTAAACTTGTGCTCTTCAGTTGCATTCTTCTCTTTTCAAATTCTGAGCATGTTTCCTTGCTTTACTGAGCCTCTGGGGTTTAAACAATTCGCCTTGGCTCCATCGCACCCTTCCTTAATCGAAAGGTGTGATGCATACTGGCCTTATCACTAGCTAGTCAGTATGCATCGCTCCTAGTGCACTGCTGGGGTGCGACGGGCACAAGGAGGAAACTTTTTGCATAGCTTTCTCATGGATTTTTGCCTTTTTTTTGCCAAATCAAGACCCTGACTCTTCTCTTGTTTGTTTTTCAGAGATTCATTGGAGCAAAATGGTTGTTACATGGCGAGAATGCGAGCATGAAGAAGAGGACACGGTTACTTTACATGATCCGGGTACAGTAACTGCATTGCGGAACTGTGGCCTGTTGAAGTTTTTTCGCATCTCTAGCATGAGGCAACAATTCAACTTGTTGCAATTTTTCCTCAACGCCTGGGATCCTACCAACCAGGTGTTCCAGATCAGGGGCAAATCTATCCCCTTGACTGTCGTGGACATCTATTTTTTGACCCTTTTATCGAGGCATGGTGCCCCTCTCTCATTATCGGGTCCTGCCCGCGGGGGTGAGTTCGTGAGGGAGTATATTTGCCGGCACTGCAGAGAGGGATCTCAGCCGAGTACGGACGGCAAGATCAATATCCGAGATGTCACTGACTGGCCCTTGAGGACCATTTTGTTCACTTTTGCTAGACTGGCTGGTAGTGCGGCTCTTCACATAGCTAACAGGTATTACATGCAGTATGCTTTGGAATGCCTTGAACCGAAGGTGTTCAACTGGTGTGATGTAGTACTCTCTGTGATGAAAGAACAACTGACCAAAGTGAAAGGCGGGAGATCCAAGAATTTCGGCTATGGTTCTATTTTGACTGCTTTTGCTTTGGAGAAGATCCCACTGATGCAGCCGCAGTACATCTCACTTGGTTTACCTCCACCGACTGAGCCACGGATGCAGAGATGGGTTGACCTTATGTCTCGACATGTTGGCCAGCCTCAAATTTCTTTCTCTGATACCTTCTTCAAGTGGTTCGATCATCAGGAGATGGTGTATGCCAAGTTTCCATATGCTGGCATGGACTTCCGAGGTGACCCGGATTTGGTGCTGCCAGTTGGTGATCAGTCAGTACTGGACAATAGTCAGTACTGGACAACAACTCATGGCTTCACAACCATGGCTGGGGCAATACCAACAAACGCAATTCCAACAAGCCTTACCAAGGATATGAGCAACAAGTCTTTGCAAGTAATGGGCAGCCGTATAATCAAAACGGACAATATCAACCATATCATAATGGTTACACCCATCAACCTTACCAAAGTTACCAGCATCAAATGCATTATGCTGGTATGCAAAGACCAACTGCTCAGGCAATTCCATCTTATCCTGGGTATGCTCAACCAAGCCTGAATCAACAGTTGCCTTTTGTGGCAACTTTAACCAGATCTAAATCTATTAATGAACGATCCAATTGCCTACGCCCCTTGGTGGCCCGCGATTCCGCATAAACTTCCGTCTGATATTCCTAAATTTAATGGAAATCCAGGTGAAGACCCGTCGAATCATGTGATGACCTTTCATCTGTGGTGTTCATCCAACACCCTCAATGATGATTCGATCAAACTTCGCCTCTTTCAGCGAACGTTAACTGGTCCGACAACAAAATGGTATATCGAATTGCCTAGAGCTTCGTTTGATAACTTCAATACCCTAGCCACAACCTTTTTAACCCATTTTCAGCTACCCACCAGGTACGAAATAGGAACTGAGTTGCTTACCAATTTCAAACAAATGACGGCCACTCACATATCTGATCATATTCATGAGTGGCAACGTCGTCATAGAATGGTAAAAACATATGTTCCTAATCAACTATTGGCTGAATGGTTTATTAAGTCATTATTACCTTCTATTACAAAAGATGTGGCAAAGGGAGGAGTCGTCACTGAAGAGCAAGTCATTGCTCGTGCACAATATCTAGACTTGATCTATACTTAGTCTGGCACGCTCTACAATAAAATCCCCGATGCTCCTAGACCAGAATTTTCCGTTCCTCCCCCTCCTAAATCAAACAAAGACTCTCATGCCGGCGATGGCGTGATAGGTACGACAAGCACTAAAACCGTAAAGGCTACGTCGAAAAAGGCCCGCACAGTTTCAAGTCAAAACGCAAATGAAGAACTTCTAGCCTCGGAAGTAAATGCCGTGTCGGCAGACAAAGGCAAAGAACCCAAGCAACTAGGAGGCAAGAAGAAAAAGAAAGGGAAGAAGAAGAACCAGGAGGATTCGTCTCCTAAAATATCTTCTGCAAACCCTTCTGGGGATAAGAAACCAAGAAGTCCATGCCTAATATGTGATGAGGATCACTGGACTAGAGAGTGTCCATATAATGCTGAACTTAGAAAATTCTTCAAAAGTTCAAAAACTTGGGCTGTATTGATTGATCCGTTTCCAAACCCAGGAACAAATTTGGTTGCTAGCGAAAATGCTTCCCCGTCCCAAGTGCTAATGTTGTCAGTTTCAAAGCAACTGAATGATCCTCTCATATCGACAAGGAATAAAGATTATGGGAATCCACAGATGTCGAACAACAAGGATAATGGTCAACCTAGTAGTTCGACAACAACTTCGACCGAAGTTGTGCCACCCATCATTCCTAAATTAACAATAAAACCGCCAAAGGGAGTAGTACACAAATCGACGTTTAATCCTCGTGCCAGAGCAGCACAACACTATAATATAGTGGAGGATCTAGCTCAATTGCCCTCCGCGATGTCGACACTTGAGGTACTACAAAATTGCCCATCCCAAAAGCAGGCTTTATTATCAGCAATAGGTGGGATTGACCCAACGGATTCCAATCTTGTGTCCTTTAATCACAAAGGATACAACCCTCAGCTACCAGCTCAACTAGCTTTCCTCATTCAAGTGAAAGCCCTCAACAAAATTGTTCATAGAACAATTATTGATGAGGGGGCATCCACATGTATTATGTCGATGAGTTGTTGGAAAACTTTAGGGTCTCCAACCTTGTCGCAATCATCAACAACATTAAAATCATTTGATGGACAAACATACACCCCGTATGGGATATTAAGTAACTTACAAGTTGAACTGGGGGGAAAAACAGTAGAAATTGATCTTGAAGTTATCGATGGAAACCTCAATTACAACATCCTACTGGGAAGGCCATGGATATATGCCATGGCTGTCGTTGTGTCGACCTACTTTAGGAAGATTGCATTTCCTCTCCAAGGAGGAATTACAATAATCGACCAACAAACTTTTCTCCCCAACAGTTCACAAGTTACAGGAAGCATTTTGATGATCCATGGAAGCCCTAATTCGCTTCAAAATGTCAGAGTAGGCCTAGTAAAAGACCCCACATTAATGGGAAATTTTACCCTACCACCTCCAACCAATTTGGCGGAAGTGGCTAAAGTGGGAACCTGCAATATGATATCTTCCATTCAAAAGATGTCAGAAAACGGTATTAATATGGATCATCTGCAGGTATTGCCTCTAAGCCCACTAGAAATATTATAGCAATCAATGTTTTCAGTATGGGAGGAAAACCCGAATCAACGTTCATCAAGTGTTTGGATAGACAGGTCTAAGGAATATGGCACCCCTTCAGATCCTTGGTCGCAAGTACATTCTACAGACGAAGGAATCGTTCAACCAATGATGATTGACAGGGCACCATGGGAAGATTACCACCATCATTCCCATCTTCTGAATTGGAAAGAAGATAATTCCAGCGACCTAGACCATTCCTTAGTTTTTGACTTTCTGTCGAATACTGTAAATACAGTGGATTCCAAGTGAAACTTGTTAGCCTCCTGCTGTAGCAGGTTACTCATCTTTCATGATTGACATTTTTACATGCCAAATATGTCATTCTTTGCATGCTGCAATGTTCCATATTTGCTACAGATGCCAGAAAAGGATGCCAGGAGAAAGTGCCAGTTCAAGTGCCACTGCTGTGTTCCAATTTTGATATATTAGTCCATTTTTGAAGAATTTCCGGTTATAGGGAGTTCCAAACAGTTTAATATTGGTCTTCCTAGGGTTCAATTTCCTGTTTTAGAATATAGAGAATTAACATCTGTCCAAATAGCTTAATCTTGGCAGATCCCTAGATAGGTAGAGAAGCAAGGGTGCTCAACAGCTTAATCTGAGCCCCTGGATGAAATAAGTGTAGATGTAGATAGGAGGACAGAAAAAGAAAAAGTTGAACAACTGGGTCTGCAAGTCTAAGTGCACCCAAACCTAAAAGAAGAGAAAATGCTAGGTAAGTAGGTTGGGTAGGTAGTTCGGAGGTTGCAGAATGTTAATTTGTGATCAATTTCACGTTTTCAAGTGTCATATCTGTTCAAGTCACAATTATTAGGAAGTGGCCATTTTAAGGACTCAATCGAGGCATGTCTAACTCCCCCTTCTTCCTCCTTCCCCAAATCATTCACTAACCTCCCAAAGAGGTCAAGATCTGCTTGATATCTCTCAGCTTCACCATTTTTATATCAACTGCCTTGGTAAAGATCTGCTTTGACCAAGGAATATTCATACTCCCGTTATAAATCGTGTTCCCCCTTAAAAGGCCTGAGATTCACATGCTTAGCACTTTCTTATCACCTGTCATATTAACTACTAACTTTACTATGTAGCTCCCTATCTATTTCCCCTTCCCCTACTAAAAACTATATTTATAACTCCCCTATATACTTATCCCCTCCCCCTGGTTGAAAAATAACCATAAAGTTCACTTGGGAATTGCTAAGTTTATCTGGAACTTAGTAACAACCCTCCTTTTGTCTCAAAAAATCCATCTCCCAATGCAAAGGACCCCTTCCTGTGCATTAAGTCCCCCCTCCAAAGTATAACAAACCTCTTTGTAATGCCCTTGGACTCATTCCATGGCATAAATTCCTCCTTCCGTTGCACAAAACCTATGCCCGCCCCTTTTTCCTAAAGTCCCGCCTGTAAATAAATTAACCCCGCTCAGATTTAACCCCTAAAAACCCATTTTTCTAATGTTTTCCCCCCGCCAAACTAAATATGAAAAATTAATTGGCATGCGACCCCCTTCTTATCTGTCCACCACCTTACCTTATCCGCCAGCCGTCAGATCTGGCACGCCCACGATCTACTGTGGGCGGGTATTTTCACGCCCCGACATGCCGAGGGTTAGCGCTCAGGAGATTGGCGGTTTTGTTGTCGTACCCCCGCAACACGTCGCCCTCCTGGTTGTGGCGGAGCCCCCCCTACCAATACCGCCCAGGCGCAAAAGCGGTGCACCACAAACCCAAAAACCGCCCTCCCCTCGCGTGACATGAGCGCCACATCACCTGCCAAGTTGCCGCCATCTCACCACTGCCTGCCTACGTCGGCTTGCCACCGTACTGCCACGTCATCACCCGCCGTACTGCCACTTCACCTTGCTGACATCATCATGCTGATGTCATCACCATAAAAGAGGGTCCCACTGCTGACGTCATGTTGACGTCATCCACCGTACCGCTGACGTCATGCTGGCGTCAACAACTAAAAAAATGCGCAAGTGCAAAATCTAATTTCGGAAGCACGGAATGAGAAACAGGGGTAGTTTTCGGTGCGCCGAAAAGGGCAGAAAAGGCCCGATTTTGTAATTTTTAGCGTATCATAAGAAAGAGAGAGGCTCGGTTCAAGTATCAAAGTGTATCAGAGCAAAAGTGAAGCCAAAATTAATGTCAAAGAGTATCAGGATGCAGCAAAGTGTATCAGTAAAGATCTGTCAGCGACCCAAAGCAGGAAAACATTAAAGAACCCTCCAGCAAAGTCAACAAAACAGTAAAGGCAATCAAAGAAACCTCAAATCACACTTACTACACATCAAAGTCACATAAGATCAGTGGACCAAAACTCAAAGCACAATTATTGCATAACCACTGCACCAGGTCACCAAGGACACCATATTAACTCATTTTGATCCAGCTGCCTCTAGCGCAGCCCAAAGGATACTTACTTGCATTTAATTCCAGCATAAGTTAGGTTGTAAAAAGCTTTTTTCCCGCAGACCTGTTTAGGTCAGCTGTAATAAATACTTTGGATATTTTACCTATATATACCGCCCTGAACAAGGTAATGAGGGTTGGTTTTTGTTGGTTGGATGTTTTGCTTGAGCAGAGACTCGCACTGTATATTTGATAGTTTCTATAATCGAAGACTGCTTACGAGCTTGGAGAATGAATTATGTACTATGTTTAATGGTTGAAGAGTGACTATGGAATTCTTGTGCTGATACATGACTCAATAAGTGTTTCTTACCTCTGTTTTTCCACTCATATATCATTATCTAAGCAGCAGAAAGAAAGATTAGCTTAGAACTTGTTTAATTGCACTCTATGCTAAATCTTTGTTGTTTCTTTATGTTTTTCATCTATTTTAGGCATAAATATGAATTCCGTCTGGCTCATATTTTCCCTAATTCACCACGTATGACAGTTATCCAGGGATTCTTAACTGCCCCTAGATAGAGCTCATTTTCCTTCCCTCCGTTAAGCTGATTGAGAGATTCTTAATTGCCTCTCATTCCTTATATTTCACTCCATCTCTTTAGCTTGAAGGTTGTTTCATGTGTAGCTACCATGCTCCATATTCCTCTTGTGATCAAGAAAGCCTACCTGCGGTCCTACTCCTTGACTCCATGCCCAATGGTTTGAAACTTATCACTCTATGCATGCCTCTATGCTTGAATGCATCTTCCTTCCTTTCAAACACCATCCAAACCCAAACAAAACCCACTGAACCCAATATCTAGCCTAAAATCATCATCAACAAAGCTAAATCATCAAGAGAGAGCCCTCTCTGATTACAGGTGGGCTAGAACCTATAATCCAAAGATTGGTTTGTGGTTACCTCGGCCATATCCCTTCAGGAGCTTAGGGACAACCTGAGTGATAACATAATGGCGAATCTACTGGGGAACTTCCTCAGATAATCTCACAAAACCAGTTCGAAGCTCCGCAGAGGAAGAAACCGACCTTTAAAATTTTCTGTTAACCTGTATTCTTAGAAAAATTCCCAAAAAACAAGCTAGAAGCTGGCTCCCAAGAAGCATTCACGTTACACAAGATCAAATACAGATCCAAACCCCCCAGCTGTTTTTGATAACCCCAATATAATTCCTAAAATCCTTAGAAAACAAGAGCAACAAGAAGGTTTGACTGCTTCCAGTCCTGAAACAGTTCAGCGTAGCCATTTAGCAACCCCTGTTAAAGTTCAGTTCCGTTCAAACCCCACTTCCCCTAGTTCATCGTCTACTTCTACGAACCTTGTTTCCACACCTCCATCCACTGCGAATACCACCACTACTACTCCAATTATCCCAGTTGTTCCACTTATCCCAATTGTCATGGCTAATAGATATGCACCTTTACAGCTTCCTGCAAATCCCGGGGCTATGCCTCAGGATTACCAGACTAAAATTACCTATTTTGATGGCAAAAATTCCTGCACAGCCCTTCAGCATACAAAGAAAATGCAGGATTACTTTGAGAGTTATGAGATTGATGATGACAGTGTAAGAATGAAGATTTTTGTCCAAAGTTTGACCGGTGATGTCAGGACTTGGTTTAGAGCACTCCCAGCCAATTCCATAGGAGACCCAGAAGCCTTATATCAGTCCTTTATCAATAGGTGGGAGAAAAATAAAGACCCCTTGCACATATTATCTGAATATGACACTATCAAAAGAGGCCCTCAGGAGACTGTTTTGGATTACTGTGCAAGGTTCAATAATGTCTACAATGCAATACCACATAACTTAAGACCTCCACCTGATATTGCTTTGTACAAATTCCCTGATGGTTTTGATGCTGAAATGGCTTATCAGCTAAGGGAAAGAGCTCCTCAAAGCCTTGCAGAGATGCAAAATGTTGTTGTTAGTGTGGAGGCAAACCTAATCGCCAAAAGAAACAGAGCTAGAACCAAAAAAAGAACTACCTTTAAGGAAGAACCCTCAACCTTAGACCAGAAGTTGGATGCTATTATCAATGGCATGCATAGGCTGGCAGACAGAGTAGAGAGTGTTGAGAGGAAATCATCATGGGAAGGGCAACAGCCCAACACCATAAGGAATCCAAACTTCAGGAAAAATCAAACCACAAATGCTGGAAGGGCTAGTCCCGACCATGATATTAGGCCTCCTTTCCAAGAAAACTACACAGAGGCATCCACATCCGGTGAGCCCACAGAAGAGACTCACATAAACTTGATAGATTCGAAAAATGAGCAGCAAATCTTTCTCACTCAAGAAGACAAACACTACCCTGATATAAAACAATTTCAGACCAAGGCGGGAGAGTCTTTTGATTTTAAACAAGGTTATGATTCTATTGTGTATGAGGTCCACAAACAATATAAACTGAGAACAAGAACCATTGAAGTCCCTGCACCAACCAAAGCAAAGGACAGCAAACAGCCTAATAAGATTAAAGGAAGGGTTGTCATAGTAGAACAAGCTGATATTGCTGTCCCAAACCCGCATCAGGTGACTGTAGAGGACATATCAGACATACAGCCTCCTACTGATCAACCTCTACCTTCTTCTTCCTCAAAAGAAAATTTGAACGTCACTCCAAAAAATCTTCCCAAGATAGAAATACCACAAACTGTCATTCACCATAACATAGAAAATCTAAAGGAAAACACAGAGACTATTTGTGAAAAGGAGGAATCTACTACTATTAACATAAATAATCCATCAGAAAAACCATTCAATTTAGAAGCAGAGATTGGAAAACTTAAAATATCCATCCCCCTCTCAGAACTTGCCAAACATGATGTGTATAGGCAACAAATTCAAAGATCACTTCAACTACCAGAGGTCAGGGATGATGTAAATGTTTTAGATGATACCCCTGAGCTCCGTTTGGACCAAAAGTTAATGAAAAACAACATTGGATCTGTTCCACCTTTTTATGTCAACCTGCACAACATGACAAAATCTTGCACAATGCTATTTTGACTCAGGTGCCTACACAACTTATGCCCAAAGTTGGTGATGGAAACTAAACTGATGTACAAGACCTACAAGAACTATACTCCTTTGACTCAAGTCAAGTCAAATGCTTAGGCTTAATCAAAGACCTTTGTGTGTCTTTAGTCCAATTCCCAACAAGACAACCTAATGGACGTAGTAGTTGATGACATTCCAACAAAAATGGTATGCTCCTATCAAGATCATGGGGAGCAAAACTCCAAGGATCCCTTCAACTCGACCTCTCTTATGCCACTATATCTGTCTTTGGGCAACCAAAGAGACTGTATAGAGAAACACTGATGAAGTATGTGGTGAGTAGTGAGGAAATGCCCCAAAATTTTCCAATTTACTCAATCCATTCTGATATGGATTCATTTATTCTTTTTAATGAGGATAACAATCCTCCAACTGATAAGAAGCCTCTAGCTTCAGAGCTAGAGACATGCATAAATGAAGAACCGGTTGCCCGTGCCCATGAAATAGCCACAACAGTCAAGGCAGCCAGTAAACAAGAAGAACCTCCTCAAACTGAAATTCTAGATCTACCCAATCCTAAAATAACTGAAACTCTTGATACAAACCAAAAACAAGAAATTACATGGTATTTAGAGTTTGATGGTTCTGTCATCAAGTTAGGAGCAGGGGCAGGTGTATGGATTCACAATACACATGACAATCATGCAGAAGGCCATGCCTACAGACTAAATTTCAGATGTACCAACAACATGGCAGAGTATGAAGCTCTCCTCTTAGGCGTAAAACTGCTCAAAATTCTAGGAGCTACAAAAGTGTCCATTCTAGGTGACTCTAATTTGATCATCCAACAAATGAAGGGCAACTTCGTTACTAATGACAATAGGATGAGGGCCTATAGAACTGCTGCAACAGATATACTTAACACCTTCGCTGAATCCAAGCTGGCCAAGATTTCTAGAAACCATAACATACATTCCCACAGCCTAGCCACTTTTTCTAGTACATGCAAGCTTCCCTTTGAGCCAAATAACCATTTTACTACTGAGATAAAACATAGGCCCATTGTTCCTAACAATATTAGAGATTGGCAAGTATTTGAAAATGATGCCCACATTAATAATTTCCTCACTCTTGAGGGCGATTTTTCAAATTTAAACATTGGCATGGACGTCGTGAACAATTCCCAACAACAAACGAACGAAAATCAGCAGGCTGTAACAGCTGCAACAACAAAACAAATCCTGAACCCAACTGTTTTTGACAATGCAAACATAGAACAACTGAAACATATGCATTTAGAGGAAACTGCCAAAGCAGAGGCTGAGTTTATTGATCTGAAGAATAATTTTTTGCCTGCTGGCCTTACTCCATTAGAAGATATGTTTGATGACAATGATGTGCCCAAAAAGCCAAAAATGGAGCCTTTATATGCCGCTATAGAAGAACACAACATAGGGACAGCAGAACAGCCCAAAATGATTAAATTGTCCAAAAATCTGCCCCCTAATCAAAAACCAAAGTATGTGGATTTGTTCAAAGAGTTCCAAGATGTATTTGCTTGGAGTTATGAGGACTTGAAGTCCTATGACACCTCAGTGATTCAACATACCATTCCCTTAAAACCAAATCAAAAACCATTCAAGAAAAAACTTAGAAGAATAAACCCTATGCTTCTTCCCCTCATTGAGAAGGAAGTAAA
>APFE030868973.1:93960-140535 GCA_000404065.3 Pinus taeda | reverse complement strand
GAAGTTAAAAACAAATGAAATTTTCAGCTGTTCATGACCCATTTAAGCATAGTAGACTTATTTCCTTTTACTGTTTAACACACTAAAATGAATTTGTTCTGCAAAATAACTCAACCACAAATGCAAAAGAAGTTGATAAAGTAGTTCACCCCTCCTGGGCTACATCTGCTGGGTCCAAGGCTCCCAAATGGGCATGTCCTCATTTTGATTAAAAGCTCAAAATGAATATACAACTGAATAAAAGCCTCAACAGGCAAAATAGATTGTAAAACTGGATTCAGAACACTCAAATTAATTGGGAATGACTACTGGTTCTCCTCCAATGGGTACCTGCAACCTTATACAACTCCCACAATACCGGGCCCTAGTGGCTCCTAGAACTTGCACGGAGAAAAAACACCTGCAAACAACCTCTGATTGCTCTCTAACCTGTGCCAATGGCTTCAAAATCATCTGAATAGTCAAAAAAAAAAAAAAAATTGTCCAAAAAGGACTTCCCTAGCCAAAGTTATGGCTCATTGAAGTTTTCCCCCAATTAGGCCTAGAATCACTCCAGCTAATTATAGTTGAAGTTCAGTTAGCATCGCCAATTATGGCGGGACCACCGAAATTTGGCGGTCCGCCAAAACCTTCGCTAGTCTGACCGCTGGTTACGCATTGCAGTTAGTGTGCATGTGAACGTTTTATGGTTGGCGGTTTTGTGCATTGAATTCTGCGCCAAACTTTCGGGTTAATGGGTTGTTAACTCCTTGTTCATCCCGCATGTAAACACGTTGCACTGGTGACCGTTGGTTATCTGTTGGTGGGTAGATATTTGGTCCTGGGTACCTTGTGCAAGGTTGTATTACATGGGGGCTGGCCCCCTTTGGGCCCCACCTCAACACAAATCAAACTTTTTAAAAAAACATTTTGTCGCCTCCATATCAAGACTCGCAGTGCTGGCCTAACGGTAAGACTGTCCATTGTTGCGAGGGAGGTCCTGTGTTCAAAACTTACCAACGCCAAAAGTTTTATATATGTGCCAAATATAGATATGATGACGTTATCCTGGGCCACGTGGTGGCCTCCGGGCCTACCACGTGGCCGCCTGCCATTCGGTGCCCGAAAAGGAATATTCTCTAGAATATTCTGGGAATATTCTGTTTCATTATTTTTTTTTTTTTTTTTTTTTTTTTTTTTTTTTAAATTCAAAAATTCAATGTTATTGGGTAATTTTTCTTTTTGGCATAACTTCCTCATACGAAGACCGTTTTTCGAACCATTCACAACGCCGGAATCAAGAGGACGAGCTCTTTCCAATTGTTCAAGTTTGAACTAGTTTTGAGCACTTTCATTTTTGAGCATTTTACGACACTTGGGACATGAGCACCTGATCACGCCTCCCCATTGGGAAGCTTTTGGACACCAAAATCCTTCAACTACCTGTTAAAGAGGTGAGGGTACAACTCCCTCACTCTGTCCACCTCCATCCACTTTGCCTTGTTCGATTTGCTTTCTTTGAAACCAACCCGAACATAATCTACATTGCCCCTCCTTGAAGTGCATGTCCTTCTGTCAAGGATAGTATCTTCTTTCAGCTCATCTAAGAATTTTGGCGAGAAATCTTCTATAGATGGCAGGTGAACAACACTTTCATGATCGGAAATCAAAGGAGGTTCATACAAACGTAAGTTCTCCACATTGACAACATAATACATTTGCATGTAGGAAGGAAAATGTAATTGAAAAAAATTATTTCCAACCTTCTTAAGGATTTTGAATCGACCATAATGAATAGGCTTCAACTTTTTACCTTCTCCTTGCATCCTTTCGTTACTAATGTACAACCATACCTCATCCCCTTCTTGAAACTTGTGATCGACTCTATGCTTGTCATGTCTTTCCTTGTACTTGCCTTGACTCTTCTCAAGCTATTCTTGAATTTGTTGATGTATTTGCTGAATTATTTCAATGAATTAATGAGCTTTGTCAATATCACTATGTCCCTCAATGGCGACATCTTTCTCAATAATGAAATCAAGAGGTGATTTTGGCAAGTAACCAAAACAAGCTTCAAACGGTGAGGTGTTTGTGGAAGAGTGCTTGGCACGATTGTAAGCATGTTGTATGTAGTGCAAATGTTCATCCCAAAGCTTGGGATGCTTGCTGCAATAACCTCTCAAGAGGTGCACAATGGTTCTGTTCACAACTTCTGTTTTTCCATCTGTTTGTGGATGGAAAGCAGTACTTTTCTTCAACTTTGTGTCCATCATCTCCCATAGATTGGACCAAAAATTCCCCACAAATCTGGAATCCATGTCACTAATAATGGAAGTAGGCAAACCAAAGTGAATCCATACATGATGAAAAAATAATTCAGCAGTTTGTTCAGCAGTTATAGTTTTCTTACAAGGCATAAGTATACACATTTTGCTGAAACGATCAACTACTACATATAAATAATCATGCTGCTTTCTAGATTTTGGCAAACCTCCTACAAAATCCATAGAGATGCTCTCCCATGGTCTAGAAGGTACCGGCAAAGGAGTATACAAGTCGAGCTTCCTATTACTAGGCTTGCTTGTAGCACATAATGAACAACCTCTTATGAACCTTGAAACATAATCTATTAACAAATTCCTGAATCAAATGATTGCAGAGTCAAACTCTTATTCAAACAAACTATTTTGCATCAAACTTCTTGTGCTTCACAGATTGTCTTGAGGTCCTTGGGGCAAGGAAAATATTTTCTATTCCTTTTTGTCTTCTCCAAGACTTAGCTATTCAATGGCTATCCCCAATCTTCTTTTCAAGCTATTGTGATCAAAACTTGCAAGACAGTTAAAATATCCTTGCACAAAAACAATCAAAAGACAACTACAGTAGAGATTGACTGAAAAGAGCATTTATCTACTTTGAAATTGTATAACAAGAGCATTTCGAAGGCTTCCTAGCTCCTTTCAGGCTCTGTCTATAGCTTTATTTGACTGCTTTTGATACAAAGAAGCAACAACCTGCTCTGATACCAACTTGATTTGAAATTGAAACTACTTGTAAATGATTTGCAAGGTATTCAATTCAGTAACATACATGTTTAAAAGACGTACATGTCTTGCAGTTAAAAACAAATGAATTTTTCAGCTGTTCAGGACCCATTTAAGTATAGTAGAATTATTTCCTTTTACTGTTTAACACACTAAAACGAATTTGTTTTGTAAAATAACTCAACCACAGATGCAAAAGAAGTTGATAAAGCAGTTCACCCCTCCTGGGCTACATCTGCTAGGTCCAAGGCTCCCAAATGGGCATGTCCTCGTTTTGATTAAAAGCTCAAAATGAATATACAATTGAATAAAAGCCTCAACAGGCGAAATAGACTGTAAAACTGGATTCTAACACTCAAATCAGTTAGGAATGACTACTGGTTCTCCTCCAATGGGTACCTGCAACCCTATATAGCTCCCACAATATTGGGCCCTAGTGGCTCCTAGAACTTCCACGGAGCAAAAACACTTGCAAAAAATCTCTAATTGCTCTCTAACCTATGCCAATGGCTTCAAAATAAAAAAAAAAATTTGTCCAAAAAGGACTTCCCTAGCCAAAGTTATGGCTTATTGAAGTTTTCCCCAATTAGGCCTCTAACTGTAGTTGAAGTTCAGTTAATGTCGCCAATTATGGCGGGACCACCCAAATTTGGCGGTTCGCCAAAACCTCCGCCAGTCTGACCACCGGTTATGTGTTGTAGTTAGTGTGAATGTGAACGTTTTATGGTTGGCGGTTCTATGCATTGAATTCTGCACCAAACTTTCGGGTTAACAGGTTGTTAACTCCCCGTTCATCCTGCATGTAAACACGTTGCATTGGTGACCGTTGGTTATCCGTTGGTGGGTAGAGATTTGGTCCTGGGTTCCTGGCGCGAGGTTGTATTACGTGGGGGCTGGCCCCCTTTGGGCCCCACCTCAACACAAATCAAACTTTTTAAAAACATTTTGCCGCCTCCATATCAAGACTTGCAGCGCTGGCCTAACAGTAAGACTGTCCATTGTTGCGAGGGAGATCCTGTGTTCAAAACTTACCAATGCCAAAAGTTTTATATATGTGCCAAATATAGATATGATGACATCATCCTGGGCCACGTGGTGGCCTCCGGGCCTGCCATGTGGCCGCCTGCCATTCGATGCCAAAAAGGAATATTCTAGGATATTCTATTTCATTTTTTTTTTTTTTAAATTCAAAATTTCAATGTTATTGGGCAATTTTTCTTTTTGGCATAACTTCCTCATACAGAGACCATTTTTTGAATCGTTCACAACACCAGAATTAGGAGGACAAGCTCTTTCCAGTCTTTCAACTTTGAACTAGTTCTGAGCACTTTCATTTTTGAGCATTTTACGACACTTGGGACATGAGCACCTGATCATTCATTATTTATACAAACAAATGAAATCGATTTTTATGATGAACCATAATAAGAATGCTTATAGTGTATTATGGTTCAATATCTGATAATTATTGAGATGATTCTCATATGAATGATGCTTCATGATGTAATGGTATGTGGTAAAGGGATATAATTCTAATGAGAGGTTAATGATGCATATGTGGTGCTTATTTATTTATTTATTATGATAATGATGTTGTATGCTCATGGTAGATATGATATGCATAGGGATCATGATGTATATTGACATGTGGTTCCATTTATTATGTGATGTAATATATCCTTGATGTAGATATGTCGATGTCACAACTTATGATAGTATTTCATGATATGAAGCAAGTGGAATTGCATGCTGATTTTATGACATGCATAAGGATGTGGTTCGTTATTATCTAGAATTTTGTGGCTAACAATGATGTTATGTTCTCATGATGACATGCAAGGCTTGACATGTGGATTATTTTTATGATGTTGTGATTATAAGTAATGCATTGGTTACATGTTGAGATGTGGTGATTGACCAAGAATTCACAAATAGGCCAAGAGGGCCAGTTTATTTGATGATCTTGTAGGAGCCCATACCTACGAGGGAGAATATGTAACACCATATGGGTTGGGGACAAAATCAATCAACACTACATATGCCATTGGTTCCTTTGTATTGTATGGCTCTTGATGGATAGCTCTTGAAGGGCTATGGGACAATCTTGAGGAAGCCAAGTGGGGTGTAAAAGCTTCGAAGTCTAGTGGGGGTGTAAGAATTCGATGGGTTAGCCTTACGAGATATCTGAAGTAATTGAGTAATAGGATTGGATGCCTGCCTTGGGGAAAATGAGGTCTAAGCCTTGGGCTATGGTATAGACCAATGAGGCTCTATGATTGGTTCCAAAAGTTGGCAAAAAGGAAAAAGATTCCTTGGTATTTCCCTGGTGTTGTGTAACTTTCAATGCTAGCTAGTATACTAGTTCAGTAGAGGGTGTAGAGAAAATGTGAAGTAATGAATAACTAAATAAAATAAAATAAAAATTTAAATGACTCAACTTAACTTCAAGACGAAGTTCCTTAAAGAGGGTTATATATCGCCCCGCAATAATAATAATAATAATCAATATAATATAATATACTATACTATAATATAATATAATATAATAATAATAAATAAATAATAAATAATAAAGAAATATAATAATAGTAAATAAATAATAAATAATGAAGAAAATATAATAATAGTAAATAAATAAAATAGTAAATAATGAACTGGAGTTCTAAATAAACATATATAAAAGTAAACTATAAAAAGTAAGAATAAGTAAAGTTATCAACAATAAAAATAAAAATAAAAATAAAAATAAAAAAGAAGGTCAGTGGAGGCGGCTAGTTGGTAAAGTCAGACTCATAATGACAGTCAAGTCTTGTGCTCAAACTTGAGCGAGGGCTGTGACTAGTCTCGGGGAAAGCTTAACCTAGGCCAAACCCGCTCACCTTTAGCCCACGAGACTTTGGATTGAATGTGAATGGGTGCGCTATTAAGGCACTCCTTGCGACATGTCACTGGTTCAAATACCCTATGGGTGCTTACTTACAAAAAAAAAGTAAGAAAACAAATGAAATAAGAAAGAGTTAAATTAAGAGAAACATGGAATTAAGTAGAACTTAAAACAAAGAAATAAAAGCTGGTATGTTGACACATGGATTGTGTGCATACGGATTCATTTCCAATTCCTTTCCATTTTTGGAATTGTTCGTTCTATTTAATGGATGAGAAGAGGGATGAGAAGCATTATTCATTCTTCTAGAGACATTGGAGGATAACCTAGAAAAGTGGCTTAGATATCAAGACTGCAGGCACTAAAATGAAGAATTTAGGCCATAACTGCATGGAAGTAGACCTATGCATGTGGTTGGAGGCCTATAACCACACCCTTTCCTTGTTATGCATGTAGTTAGGGTGTTATTTCAGTGAAAAATGTTTCCATATCAGGGATTGATCACCTAGGGTGGTTGTTAAACTCTTGAATGATTTGTAGTCCTTGTAGGATGTTAATAAGTGTTCAGTTTGGAGGTTGGGTCATGTCATAGTGACACTAATCTCATGTTTACCTTGGAGAGCTTGTAAAAGTGGGTAAATGTGGGAGGGGTGGTTATAGATTGGTATCAGAGCGAGGTTGCAACACTGGACCTTGGGGTAGATGTGATTGTTATGTATGCATGTCTGATTGTCTGTGTGTTCATCATGCATGCATGTCGGTTATTTCTCGTGATGGTCATTGTTGCAGTTTGTGTCATCACATTGAGGTTGATGATGTTGGTATGTTATGATGTTGATATAATAGTGTCAATATGTACATAATTGTATATCATTCTAATATGGACTAGTTTGTGCATACGAGGTAACCTTCCCTGAAACACACTAAGGTATGTTTGATTATGTTTATATTTGGTTTATTTCACATGGTATGTTTGCAGGAAGAAGAATATCAAATATGACAAGAAGAATGGTGGATTACAGTTCATGTGACTCTCCTTACAGATCACCTGAGCAACATGGGGAAGAGTACTCTCCTTAGATAGTAGATACCTTAAGAAGTATGAAGGAAGAAATCAGAATTTGCAAGGAAGATAATGACAGGATAATTCATTCACAGGAAAGGCTTTCGAGAGCTTAGGAAAACCAAGTAGAGGTTAATGTAGTGATTATTTAGAGCTTATTAGATTTGCAGAGACAGGGACAATCAATAATCAGTTATGGCTAGGAGAAAAGGACTAATGGGGCATATGGTAGCAGGTCTTATGGAGGATACATGTCAGACAAGGATGACACGATCATAGGTGGAAGATGGATGGATACACCTAACAAAATAGGCAGTGTTTATGGGTTCTATTATAGTTTTGGTTTAGAGAGACATCATGGTCATCATGGTCATCATTGCTATCATCCTTATAGGAGGAGTGAGAACCAATACTTGCCGGATGAGTTTAAGAAAGCCAAGCCTCCTAAATTTGATGGAGAGATGAAGAAATAAGATGTAGAAGCATGGCTACTTGGGATGAAGTAGTTCTTCAAATTGCATGGTTATATAAAGAATATGAAAACAGGATAACTATTTTCAGTCTCAAGGGAAAAGCAGATATTTGGTGGGAAGATGCGAAGCATGTCGGGGCATTAGGATAAAGGAAGAAGTACTTGTTAGAGGAATACAATGATGGAAAGACTAAGGAATTCTATGAACTTAAGATGGGTTCTATGACAAATGAAGAGTACACGACTAAGTTTCTAGAGCCATTGAGGTATGTGCCATATATTAAATATGAGAAGGAAAAGGTTCAAAGATTCATCAATGGGTTTCCTTTAACATTAATGGATCATATTGAGTATGATGCGCCTCAGTCATTAGGGGAAGTCATTGGGAAATTGAAGCATTGTTATGAGAAGTCTAAGCATACGTTTGAGGCTAAGCAAGATTGGAAAGGTAATGAAAATACTAAAGGAAAGTGGGATGAGAAGTGGGGATGACCTCAGGATGCAAGTAACAAGGAGTAACTCCAGACAATAAGTTCAATGCAATTGAGAGAGGACATGAGTCTTAGCCTGAGGAGCAAAACAAAATTGATGGCAGGAAACCTTTGCAATGTTGGACTTGTGGTGAAGAGCATCATAGGAGAGATTGTCCACAACATCAGACCTCAAATTACAATGCTTAGGTGGCACATACATTTGGGGATGTTGGTCAGAGTATTCCTTGGATTTATGTCACAGTGGATAGTAGGAAAGATGATCATCAAGCATCTGTTATCGAGATGGAAGGTAAACTTTTGATCAAGTTGTTTCCATTTTGATTGATATTGGATATAACTATAGTTATATTTGTCCTAACCTGGTGGTTAAGTGTTGCATGAATAAAGAAGTGCATGCAAAATCTTGGTTGGTGTAGTTGGTTACATGGACCAAGAGAATAGTTCATCATTGGGTGAGATATGCATTTGTGTTGAATGGTATGCCTACATCAACACATCTAAATGTGCTTCATTTGGGTTCATACAACATGCTTTTGGGAATGATTGGTTGTACATTCATAGGACTAAGGTAGATTTCTATGATAAGGCTACTAAGTGCCTGGATGATGACGGGGAAAGAAGAATTTTGCAGGGAAAGAAGAATCCTACATCAGTGAGAATTGTTACAACTATGAAAGAAAAGAAAAGTTGCAAGAAATGATGTGTATTGTTTGCAGTTCATATTTTCAGTGAAAAAGGGAAGGACGTTGAGGATGCTGAAGTCTTGAAGAGGTATCCTATTTTTCAACAGTTTTAGGATGTATTTCCAGTAAATATTTCAGAGTTTCCTCCTTATAGGGAAGTGTACTTTTCTATCGAGTTGATGTTGAGAGCGCTATTAGCATCAAAGGCACTTTACAGGATGACCACTCCAGAGTTGGTGGAATTGAAGTCACAACTTAAGGAAATGTTTGATAAAGGATACATTAGGCCAAGTGTGTTGCCTTGTGGTGCACCAATATGTTTTGTAAAGAAGAAGGATGATACCCTTAGGTTGTGCATTGATTATAGACAATTGAACAAGGTGGTGATCATGAACATGTATCCTTCTCCACAGATTGACGATGTGTTTGATCAGTTGAAGGGAGAAAAAATGTTCTCAAAGATTTATTTGAGATCGAGATATCATTAGGTACACATCAAATAAGAATATATTTACAAGACCGCCTTCCATACCAAGTATGGGAATTATGGGTTTGTAGTTGTTCCTTTTGGTATTACTAATGCTCCAACTACTTTCATGTATTTGATGAACAATTTGTTGTGTTCTTATCTAGACAAGTTTGTGATAGTGTTTATTGATGATATATTGATATATTCTAAGAATGAAGAAGAGCATGTAGATTACTGACGACAATATTAAGTTTGTTGAGAGAGAATCAATTGTATGCCAATCTTATCAAGTGCAATTTCTTTCAGACCAAAGTTCACTACATGGGACATGTTGTTGCCAAGGAAGGTATAAAAGTAGACTAAGAAAATATTAAAGCTATCATGGAGTGGCCAACTCCTAGGAATGTGGATGCGGTTAGATCATTCATGGGACTAGTAGGTTACTATAGGAGGTTCATCAGAAATTTCTCACAGATTTCCTATCCTATTACATCTTTGCAATGAAAAGGAAAGAAGTTTGAATGGACTGAAGAGTATGTAGCTAGTTTTGAGCAGTTAAAGAATTTGCTTACAAATGCTCCAATTTTGAATATAGTAGATCATGAAAAAGAGTTTTTGGTATGTATAGATGTTTGCAGGAGACGACTTGACAGAGTCTTGATGCAAGAGGGATAAGTGGTATGCTGTGAGTCAAGGAATTTGAATGAGCACAAGCAAAACTATGTGACTCACGATTTTGAGTTGGAAAATAACATTCATGCCTTGAAGATGTGGAGACATTATATTCTTGGCAGGATGTTCATCTTGATGAGTGTTCATAGTGGAATGAGGTGCTTGTTTGACCAACCTAATCTGAATGTCAGGCAAGCTATATGGTTGATTACCCTTAGCTAGTTTGACTTTGATATCAGGTAATCAAGGGCAAAGAGAATAAGGTTGCAGATGCTCTCAGCAAGAGAGTGCATGTGAATCATATTGCAATAGTGAGTTCTTATGGGATAAACTTGTAGGATAGGATATTGTAGGCTTGGAAACATACTGACATGTATCAATAGTTGAGGCACAAGATACAACAACATGGTGAAGGTGATAGGGATGAATATTATAACCTCACGACAGATGGCTTGGTCAGATTTAGGAATAGGATTTATGTGATAGATAATAGTGAGCTCAAGAAGCTTATCTTGATTGAGTTTCATGTCAAGCCATATTAAGGTCACCAAGGATATCATAAGACTTTTACAACAATTAAGAAGTTTTAACATTGGCTAAACTTGAAGAAAGAGGCGACTAAGTTTGTTGCTAGATGTTTGGACTATCAACAGGTAAAAGCATAGTGTAAGCATCTAGGTGGTTTATTACATCCTATTCCAATTCCAGAGTGGAAATGGGAGGTCATTTCCATGGACTTTATTACATGTTTTATAAGGACATCTAGACAACATGACTCCATCATGGTTGTGGTTGATAGGTTAAGTAAGGTAGTGCACTTCATTCCAGTTACATCTACGAATTTAGCTAGTGAGGTAGCTTGGATTTTCATCAGGGAGATAGTAAGATTGCACGGTGTTCCCAAGAAGATTATATCATACATACATGGCAAGTTCACTTCCATGTTTTGGAAGGAGTTGTTTGTAGGCTTGGGGATAGAGTTAGCTTTCATTACAACTTATCATCCACAGATAGATGGACAAAAAAAGAGGGTCAACACAATTCTTGAGGACATGTTGAGGATGTATGTTATGCATCAACAACAACAGTGGGAAGAGTATCTTCCATTGGTAGAGTTTGATTATAATAATGGGTATAAGGAGTCCTTGAAGATGAGTTTGTTTGAGGTTCTTTACCAGTGGAGTTGTAATACTCCTATTAGCTAGAGTTATCCAGTGAGCAGGGTGCTGATTAGACTATAAATGTTGGTAGAGATGGAATAGGAAATGCTGGTTATTAATAGGAGTTTGAAGGTAACACATGACATTCATAAGAATTATGCAGATCAACACAAGGAATAAAAGGAGTTTCAGGTTGGAGAGCATGTGTACTTGCACATCAAGCCTAAGCGGATCCCCTTGAGGATTAAATCACATGACAAGATGGAACCTTGATATTGAGGTCCTTTTGAGATACTTGAGAGGATTGGACCAGTGGCCTACCAACTTGCACTACCTTTGATAGGGAAAGTCCATGATATTTTCCATGTTTCATTACTTAAGAGATATGCCTAGGATGTTGATCATGTGATTGAATGGTCTGTATTACAGGTGGAACTAGAGGGAGAATTCCATCTAAAACCACAATGTATATTGCAATGAAACAACTTATGCTTCATAACATAGCAATCGAGCAGGTTAAAGTGCAGTGGAAGCACTTTGGGCTCGATGAAGTTATATGAAAGATGGTTGATCAGATGCAGGATTTATATCCTTCATTATCTGTTGGTTCAAGAAAATGAGTTTTTGATATATGTATATGTATATGGATGTTTTTGCAAATACTGCAATGATATGTGTTATAAATCTCTAATAAACGATATATTATTTTGTTCTTCAGCAAGATGTCATTGTCAATACTGCATCGAGATATGTTATAACTCTCCATGGATATTATGTTTTGTTTTTCAACGGTTTATTGGTCATAGGTGTCATAGAAAATCGAGGACAATGTTCCCCTAAGGGGGAGGGGTTTGTAATAGCCCCTGGTTGATTTTCCAGGTAAATAAAATAAGGCCAAGGTCATGGGATACATATTCCAATTTGAATGTTGGGAAAAACTATTTATTGGGCATCACTTGTGATTAATAATGGCTATGGAAATTGGAAAAGGAAAAGAGGCATAATTGGTATTTATTTACGAAAATAAAGGAAAATAGGACAAAAGGAAGGTGAAGAGACACCTATTTGCATGCAAGGGAAATTAGAGGAAAAATGAAGGAAAATGAAGAAAATAGAAGCTTCAATGATAAAAAGGTTTATGAGGATCAGTTCATAGCCTTTTTTCAATTTGTATGTGTTCTCTATACTCTTGCACACTTAGAGAAATCTTGGAACACTTGGTAATTCACTTGGATTTGGAGAAAGAAGGCAAATGAAATCAGGGAAGCGCAAGGAAATAATGGGATAACAAACTAAAATTGGATTTCTTTGTAGGTAACAAGTTGCATATATGATTTCCTCACTAATTTCTAGATGCATGGTATATGCATGTGAGTCTCTAGTTATGTGATGTCATTGACATGGATATTTTGCTGGATTGACAACGGGTTTTAGCCTTGCCTTTTTGTTTGCTAGATAACCATGGTGTTGTGGATTTCTTCCACTTGTGTTCCTGATTGGTGGTTAGGTTCCCTATGGTTGTGGGTTGAAACAAACACTTTGGAATCCCTAGAATAACTTGGGTTGAGTTACTAGTTCTTGGAGCCATTGGTTGGGACAAATGATCTATAGCCCTTGGTGGGTTGAGTTACTAGTCCCCAGAGTTGCAGTTGGAATAAATTCTTTGGAGCTCTGAAAGGTTGTGGGTTGAGTTACTAGTTCTTGGAGCCCTGGAAAACTTGGGTGGAGACCAATATGGTTTATGTTAGTGATTTTCGGACCGTAGAGGTGGAATCATTGTGATTGAGGGTTGAGTTGGTTTGGCCTCTAGAAGCCGTGGTTTGGTTATTCCATTAGATCGCACATTCATGCTTGGAATATGGCACAGGGTTGACTGGCTGAAAGAGAGATTTATAGTGATTTATAAATACTTGTATTGGTTATGATGTTGATGTTATGGCTGATTTTTCATGGTTTCTATAGTTGTTATTTACTAGTTATGCTGGTTATATGATGTATTCTATCTATGGATCCTGACATGCTTTCATAAGTTATGAAATGGTTAATGAATGCATGGAATAAAAAGTGTTATTGCAGCTAGCTCAAGAGGGATTAGAGACTTCTTGGTGATTCTCAGATGAAGACCACCAATTTATGATCATATATGTATTCATGAATTGTAGCTTACATGTTTTCCATATGTTTGACGAAATTTCTAGTGTGTTTTAGGTAGTATAGGTCAAGTTTCTGATTCATTTTTGAATGGTTAGCTTTTCCATCATGTTAATTATGTTTTTATAAAGTTACAGGAAGTTTTGGGTAGTGCTCTAGAGGCTAGCATGGAAAAGCAGCTCAGATCTTTGGACCGCAGGCACTGAATTGAGGATTTTAGGCCATAACCACATGGAAGCAGGCCTATGCATATGGTTGGAGGCCTATAACCATACCATTACCTTTTTATTCTTGCATTTGGGGTGTTAGGTCAGTGAAAAAGGTTTCCATCTAAGGGATTGATCACCTAGGGTGGTTGTTCAGCTCCTTAGTGATCTGTAGTCCCTATAAGATGTCAGTAAGTATTTAATTTGTAGGCCCCACTTCCTTAACTAGAACACTGGAGGTTGGGTCAAGGCATAGTGACACACATCCCATGTTTACCCTAGAGAGATTATAAAAGTGGGTAAATGTGGGAGGGGTGGTTACATGTTGTGACAAAGTATATAACATTACATCACTAAACTCAAGAAGATGCCCATCATGTTGAGTATCTCTCTTAAGATCCAAAATGTACTCAAGTATCTGGGGAGTATACACATCCATCTATGAAATCAGTTGATGTTTTTCAATTTAAGAATAATGGATGATACTTGTGTACATGCACAATACGTAGAAAACGTAAGCCAAAAGAAATGGAAGTCAAGTAGCTCAAAACAAAAAGAGCACCAGGATAATTCCAAGGAAGGGAAGAAGTGGAAAGATGGAAAGTACAAGAAGACAAAAAGCATTACACATTATTGCAATAATCTTATAATCAATGCAATTACTACAACATTGATGGCCACTTGGAGGAGAAGTGTTGAAAATTTCATTGAGAGATGCACTTGCAGAACTAGTAGAAGAATGGGAAGAAAAATAATCTTATCGATATATATTCGAACAATCAGGTGGAAAGAAGTGATAATTTGGGCGAGAATATTGTATATACCTTACTATATAATGAGGTGAATTTTAGTATCCTTCATAATTAAGAAGAGAAGGAGATGTCAAAGCTCTTCCACATTAAGATATGGGTAAAGAAGACTAATATCAATGCCCCATTAGACTCGTGTTCACATGCTAATCTCTTAGCATCAAATTTTATCAACAAAGTTGGATTGGAGTGTTGTTATCCTAAATTGCCCTATTTTCTACCCCATTTCCATCAAAATAAACCTCTGTTTTATCTCAATAAAAGACCCCTCTTTCCTGCACTAGTACAAGATAGTTAGCCATTCCTGCACATGCTCATATTTTATATTAAGATTTATTACAAAACTTTATTAATCATTTTATATGGATTTCATGCCTATTTACATATCTCTTGTAACTCCTATTAGTTTCCTAGAATAATCATGGAACTTAGAATTAATTATGAATGAGTATGACTAGTGCAGATAGATCACACTGCCACGAAGACTGTTTGAGATTTCCAAGAAGCCAAATCTTCCATGAGGATGGGTCTCGATCCTTGACTCTAAGTTTAGCTGTTGATGAACTGAAGTAGGATAACAGGTGGCGCACAATCAAGGAATATTTTCCAAGGTTAGGTTATGGCCAAGCGAGATTCATGTGTATTATAACTGCTGGCCAAGTTTGTAATTTCGGTTTCTAAGTCTGTTCGGCTAAAAGGCCTGAACAAGAAATGTCTGTAATTAGTGAACACTGCTAGAGCCGAAAGGATATATAAAATATAGATATAGGTAGGAGGAGGCTAGTAGGGAACCATTGGTTGTATTTTTGTTTAGGTAATCTGGTTATCTCCTCAGCTCTAGGGTTGGAGTGCTCTGTCATGTACATTTTCCGAATCAAATAATACAAGAGAATTGCCATGATTTTCATACACAACATCTAGTTTATCTTTAATGTATCTTTTGAAGTGCTAGGATTTTTCATTCCTTAGAAGGGGAATGAGCTGGTTGGCTAGGGCCTAGCCAACCAGCTCGTTTACTCCTCTCGCTTTCGTTATTGAGAAAGAAGGTGTGGATATTTAGTTTTCAGTTGTGTGATGTTATAGTTTTAATCTTTATCTTTCAAGCTCTGATTTAAAATATCTTTTTTAGCTAACGTATAAAACGAATCCATGGTTTGAGAGTTAGTGGAGTTTAATTTGTTTATGAAATATATTTCTTGTATTTCCTTTACTCTCAATATTTGTTTTAACTCGTTTTTGATCAAATCATGCAAGGAGCTCTTTCCTACACCAATGCATGTTGTCGCCTGCACTTTGGTTTAATTATTCTTTTTGCAGCGAACAATGAATCACTTCTCTGCATATTATTTCCAGTTATTACGCAAGTGAATGAATCATTAATCTAGTAACTGTCTTCGGTATTAAAAGTACATCTTTGAGAGGATCTGGAAGCAGTTGCATAAAATCATCATAAACATATTATACTTGCAAAGAACATAAGCATCTTTGAATGGATTACTAAAGTTAGTTAACACATGCAAAAAACTTAGACTACTATTTGATTCTTTTGAAGTGCCTTTATTTCATGAAGTTTATTTCCTTTGCAAGGTTTAATGAATTGAAGCATTTCCTTTTTCATAGATAATTTACTTCAAAATTTCATTTACAGCTGCAATTCTTTTCCGGCACATCTTTCATTTTTTTCGAAAGTAATTTGGAAACTAGGTGAAGGAAGCTCTGCTTCGGTACAAGTGTTGGTCTCTTGTCACAGAAACAAAGTGCTCTAAGCCCTTAGGCTTAGAGCACCTTCACTAAGACATAATTCTTCAGTAAGGAAGGTCACATATACTTTTTCACAGGGATACTGTATTTGCACTAGTGCAAGAAGATTGTAACAGTGCAAGGACAGGTTGTTTGTGTGGAAGGAAGATCAGAAGGAAGATAGAATCCTACAAGGGCCCACTTGTTAGACTGTTAGTCATCCATCTGAAGATGAACATAGCATTTCATTATATCATTTAAGATTGTTTCCATTGTGTGGATTTTCTTTACTTGATTTACACGCAAATTGTCTTTTACATTCCAGCACTAGAGTTGCTTTGGTGTCAATTACCTTTCCGATTGTTTTCTGCCTAATTCTGCAAAGCATTTCCTTTAAGAATTAGGATTATAGATAGGAAAAGTTCATACCATTTCTTTCATTTCTTGTGCTTCGTCTCTAAGTTTACGAAACCCTCGGGTTGATAATTAAGTGTTGAGGATTTTTCTCAAGCGCAATTCATGCACCCAAAATTTTGGTGCCGTTGTCGGGGAGGAAATTTGAATTGGTAAGAATTTTCCATTTTTTGCAATAGGGGTAAGTCTGCTATAATTTTTTCTACGGTGTGCTTCTATTGTTTGAAGAAATTTATAGGTGTTGATTTATTTTTTTGAAACTTGCAGTTTTTATTTGAATTTCGTTTTGCCATTTTTTGAAATGAATGCCTAAAAGAGGTAGGGGTCCGAAGCCCATTAGGGGCCAAATAAACACTGACAAATCTAAAACCAAACTCGTATTGGGCCTTCTTTTGTAGGCAAAAATTCCAAACAAACTCATACTCATCACGTAGGAGCAATCCACCTAGGCCCTGGTAGTAGTGGTTCAGGTGTGACACAACCCATAAAGGGGAAGAAGGGGATAGTTGGAATCCATAGTCAACCTTCTCAACCTATTAAGAGAGTTTAGGGTGGAAGAAAAACAATGGCAGATATGGAAGATCATGCAAAAGGAAGTGGTGAAAATAAGGTAAATGAGGAACAATCCACTTTCGGATTCCCGATTGTGGATCCTAATAAACAAGTACAAATGAAAAACATTTCAACATAAAATCTTCATCATTTTTATGGTAAGGTACATGAAGACTGAGAATCTTTCTTATTTGAGTTTGATATTTTGTGTAGGAGTTATGATTATTTATCTTATGCCTAGTAGTTAAAGTTGCTTCCAGCAACCCTCAAGGATGCCACACTCTGCTGGTTCATGGGACTAGGAGGAAACACTATATCTTCTTGGGAGAAAATGAAGAGAGTGTTCTTGTTAAAATATCAGGAATATTCTAAAACTAGAGATATTCAAGATGAAATCTTTACTATTGTGGAAAATGATGATGAAACTTTAGAGGACTACTTGGAGAGATTCTTGTATATTCTTCAAAGGTCAAAGCACAAATTTGATCCAAGTACCATTAGAACCTTGTTCTTACGTGGGCTCACTGATGATGCTAGAAATAATTTAAATCTGTTAGGACAAGGGGATATTGCTCAAAAGACTTTTGATTAGATCTGTGACTTGTGCAGGAAATTCTCGAGGAATCAATATAGATCCGGTAAAGGAATTCAGAATACAAACAGATAAATTGAATCTACTGATGCTATGATTATTGGATTAGAAAACAAAATGGACAATATGAAAATTGAAATAATGAATACTGTTAATAAACAAATAGATTCTTTGAAGTTTCAACAGAAACTTTTAGAAGAGCAGGAGATATTGTCTATTTTCTGTCCTAAATGTAGAAGAAAGCATCCTTTAAGAGAATGTCCTCTAAATATTAAAGAAACTAATAAATGTGCAATTTGTGTAGATAACCATGCTACGGATAAAAGTTCCTCTATACCTGGGCTGAAAGCTGTATTGGAGGAGGGACAACCTGAAGCCAAATCATTGCATGCCATGGGAGCAAGAAGAAATTTGGATTATGTAAGTGCATGTATGGTTCCTGAATCTCCACCACATTTTTTTGATTATAATGCACATTCATATTCATATCCTAACACTGGTCACTCTCAACATTAGCAGCATGGGAATCAATATCAATATGGAAAACCATCCCAATCTTGGCAACAATGATGGATAGGGCCAAACCATTCATATCATCCACATAATTCCTATCATTTACCTATGCAATCATACCCTCCTACATATGCACCTTACCTAATGCCTCAACCATCATTAGCTTAGCTAAGTCAACCTATGCCACCATTATCGTTACCTCCACCGTTTTGACCTTCTCTGTTGCCTGCTCAACCTTTACCCAACCCCAATAATAAAGCGGTACAAATGATACATTCTATGACCCTGCTTTCTTCATCTAGATTTCAGACTATGCTAGTTGGTGTCAATGATCTCCAATTGAAATCAGGGAAGGTAGTAACCTTAGAGAATCAAAATCAGTCCATGGTGATTATTGATGAGAAAGGAGAGGAGGAAACTCTTGACCATTTCGAAAAAGATGACACCATTCAACCTATCCTTGTACATTTTGAGCCCTTGTCATCTTCTTCCAACCGACCTCCCTATCCAGAGAGGTTAGTTGTGGAGAAGAAAGACCCCATTCCTGAGTCTAGCTTGGATTCCGAGCTTAGGAACCTTTTAATAAGGGTGCCTTTGCTCCAAGCTATCAAAGAGATCCCCATTTATACAAAAATAATTAAGGAACTTTGTCTCAAGAAGCCAGGAAGGAGAAGATTGGAACCCCAAACCATTCAATTTGTTGGTAGAGCAGCAAAGTTAATGACGGGATGTATGCACATGGAAAAATATACTAACATCGGAAACCCTGTTGTCTCTGTTTAGATAGGTGATGTCCTTGTCTCCAATGTACTTATAGACCTAGAGGCAACCATTAATGTTATGACCAAGCAAACCATGGATCAACTTGGACTGGTCCATATTCGTCCTACTCCCATTGTGCTTTAACTGGCAGATCGATCTAAAATCAAGCCGGAAGGGGTGTTGGATGATGTGGTCATTTCCCTAAATTCTTGGGAATATCCTACATATTTCATTATGCTTCAGCCAAAGAACCCTGTGGGACGACCATGGCTTGCTACGGTCGATGCTTATATTGGATGTCATTCTGGTGATATGTATATTTCCCATGGAGATTCCAGAAAGAAAGTCACCTTATATCCACTCACTAGATCTATTCAGGAGCTTCGAGACACTTTATGGTTAGACTACAGTAGTGATGAGGAGACTCAGCCTGTTTCCTTGATACATCAGAATGCTGAGTCCTCACAGGAGGGTGAGATTCAAGACTTCCTAAACAATCTAGACACCATGTTGAATTTCGAGTTATTGAGTCAGATTTTTAGTCTAGATTTTCAGGAAGGATATAACTCTCTACCCCCATCATCACCATCTCTAGTGACACCCTTGTGTACTCTTGATCCTGATACTACTCTTGTTGAGCTTAGTCTAGGTAAATCATTGTATATCAGTTCAGACTTGGATCCTTCTCAGCGAGAGCAACTTGTGAATTTGTTGCAAAACCATCTTGATACCTTTGTGTGAGGTTATGAAGATATGAAAGGAATCCCTCTTGAATCTTGTACACACCATATCTATATTTAGGATGGAGTCCATCCTATTCGACAACCCTAAAGGCGAACGAACCCAACTCTAAGAGACATTATAAAAGAAGAATTGCAAAAACTCTTAGATGTTGATTTTATCTATCCCATTTATGACAACCAGTGGGTCTCTCCATTAGTATTAGTCCCAAAAAAAGATGGGAGATGGCACATTTGTATTGACTACAAAGAATTGAATAAATCTACTCTCAAAGATTACTTCCCCCTTCCTTTCATCGATTAGGTACTCAATACCCTTGCTAGTAAGAAGTACTTTTCTTTTCTAGACGTCTTTACCAAATATAACCAAATATAGATATCACCCGAGGATCAAGACAAAACCACTTTTACATGTCATTTACTTATCGAGTGCTTCCCTTTGGGCTATGTAATGCCTCGACTACCTTTAAGAGGGTAGTATTGGCTATTTTTGCTGACCTTGAATGTGTAGAAATCTATATGGATGATTTCTCTGTGTTTGGTGATTCATTTCAGGAAGCCCTCAAGAATCTAGAAAAAGTTCTTCTTCACTGCCAAGAAGCTCATATCGCCTTGAGTGACAAGAAATACAGATTGATGTGCAAGGCGGGAGTGGTTCTTGGCCATCTTATTTCCAACAAAGGTATCCAGGTTGACCCTGCAAAAATAAAAGTCATTTTGAGTCTTCCTATACCCAAAACTCAAAGGGAAGTGAGATGTTTTCTAGGACATGCGAGCTAATATAGGAGCTTCATTGAGAATTTCTCAAGGATAGCTACCCCCTTTTCTGACTTTTGGCTAAAGATAGTGAGTTTTCTTGGTCCACAACTTACCAACAATCCTTTGAGACATTGAAGGAAAAATTAGTTTAGGCACCAGTGTTGAGAGGACCAAACTGGCCCTTGCCATTTCATATTTCCTCTGATGCCTCAGATATTGGTATAGGCGTAGATTTAGGACAAGAAGAAGACAAACAATCTTATGCTATTTATTTCATTAGTAAAAACTTGTCACCTGCTGAACTCAATTATACGGTTATTGAGAAAGAGTTTTTAGATATAATTTTTTCCATTAATAAATTCAGACATTATATTACAGGATATGAAGTTTTTGTACATATTGATCATTCCAGTATAATATATTTGATGAGTAAACCATTAAATAACGTAGAGTGACTAGGTGGTCACTATTATTATAGGAATTTAATATTACCATTGTTGATAGACCATGAAAGACAAATGTAGTAGCGGATTATCTTTCAAGATTAAATAATCTCAGTGAACCAATTCCCGTTGATGATGATTTTCCTGATGAACATCTTTTTGCTATGTTAACAAAATCTCCATGGTTTTCTGACATAGCTAACTATTTAGTCACCGGAAAATTACCACCTCACTTATTCGCTCGTGAAAAGTGAAATATCATTCAAAAAAGTGCTGCATCTTCCTGGATCCAAGGAGACCTCTTTTACACCGGAGAAAATCTCATTATCTGTAGATGTGTAAGAGAGGAATAGGTGTTCAATATCTTAAAATCTTCCCATGATAAACCTTGTGAAGGTCACCTCGCCGATAAGCGGATTGCATACAAAGTATTACAAGCTAGCTATTTTTGGCTTTCCTGCATCATCAAATAAAAATAATATTTTGGTTTGTGCATATTTTGTTATCGAATGGGTAGAAGCTAAAGCTGTTTCTTTTGCTACCGAAATAGTTGTTGTTGATTTTACTTTTACTGAAACCTTTACTAGATTTGGTGTGCTTAGAGAAATTGTTCCTGACAATGGATCACAGTTTATTTCTAATCTGGTACAGGGTGTGATGGAGAAATACAAAATACAGCATAGGAAATCTACACCATATCACCCACAAGAAAATGGTCAGGTGGAGTCCACGAATAAGGTAATTGAGTCCATCCTTACAAAGACAATAAACATGAACATAAAGGATTGGGCTAACAAATTACTGGAAGCATTATGGCCTATCGGACCACTTGGAGAAACAACATAGGACACACACCATATGAGCTGGTGTACAGGAAAAAGTCCTTTTGCCGATAGAATTCCAAATCAAGACTTTCAGGACTGCAGTCCAATTGGGACTAGATCTCTCTGAAGCACAACAACATCGCCTTCTAGAATTAAACAAGTTAGATGAAATCTGAAGGGATGTTGTTCAAAAGAAAACCTTGGTTCAACAGAAGCGCAAGAAGTGGCATGACAAGTCGATTAAGAAGAAGCAGTTCCAACCAGGTGATTGGGTACTCCTTTACAATTCAAGATTCGAACATTTAAAAGGAAAATTCCATACATGCTAGATGGGACCCTATGAGGTGGTCAAAGTGTTCGAAAATGGAGAAGTAGAAATCAAAAATATTGATGGACGATGTTATCACTCAAGTTTTCCAAGAATTTTTAAGAAGGGGAAAGGAGGCCGAGGTAACCACAAACCAATCTTTTAGATACAGATTCTAGCCAGTCTGCATCTAGAGAGGGCTCTCTCTTTAAGTTTTAGCTTTGTTTTGAAATATATTAGGCTAGTTGTGAAAGTTTGGGAGTTTTGTTTGAGTTTGGGTGGTGAGATTCAATTGCAAAGGGGTAAGACTAAGCAGTTTAGGCCATTGGGCTAATGGAGTCAAGGAAGATGGCTTAACTAGACTTAGTTTCTTAACAAAAGATGGTTTTATAGAGCAAGATGGTCAAACAGAGAACAAACAATGATTTTGAAATATATGGAATGATTTCAAAATGGGTGAAGAGCAGTTAAGAATCCTTCAACCTATTTGAAACAATGGAACTAGAATTGATTACAAGTAAAGAGCAATTAAGTATTCTTTAAGTAATAATCAAAGTGAAAGAACTAGAAAACAAGAGCAATCAAGGTTTCACTGTTTATTCTAATTAAGAAGAAAACATAGAAAATGATAACTTTTGAAGAAAGAGTGAAATCAAGCATATTCTGAATTACTCTTTTTTGTTTATCATTCAAATATGAATAGAGATGATATAAGAAACTAGGAAAACTTTAAAACACAAGGTATAAAGAACTTATTGATCTGGTGTTTGATTCAAGAAATTTGTAGATAGTCCTTTGTCTTAATTCTTTATCCAGAAAGCCATACGAAAATTTGATCCAATCAACACTTTATTCCAAAAAACCAGTATTACAACAATATATATGAATCCACCCAAAATACTTCAAATGAAGAAGTATTTATACTAATTGTAAATTGAAATCTTGAAAAAAAATATCAAGATTAGTTTCCCAAATATCTCCAACTAGTTACATTAATAGAAATTAAATAAAGGACATTCAAAACTAATGAATCTATTTGGCACTATTTCTATGGATTTATGGTGACAAACAAGAGAAATTCGAATTTGATAGCAACTCTTAGTTGATGATGAGGCATCCCAGTCACTAACTGCATCCTTCCTTTGTGCATTCTGCCCCAGAAATTTTGCAAACTTAGGGTCCAATGATACGCTTGTATATCTCAATCCCTAATAGAAATGTAAAAAGTGAAAGAGGATTTTGTAGATAAGAATGTTTTTGAAATAAACCTCTCTTCGTTTCCCAAATTTCATCTCCAGTTGTTCACAATATTCTCTGCAAAAAGATGTCAAAAACAGGACTTTGCACAAACTGAAAAATAGGCTGTGAAGAGATGAAATTATCTCCCTCTTGGTAATACGTGTGTAAAAAGTGAGATAGGTTTTTGTAGCTTGGCCTGTTAGGAACACAACACTCTTCCCATTTCTCAAAATACTTCTTGGATTAGCCACAATATTTTTTGAAAAACCATGACTTAAATAGGAAATTTCTGAAGAATGTACCATTTTTGCTCTAATTTCATCTTTTAACCTTAAACTTCTTTTGAATATTTTTCACTTTTACTTTGAATAAACTTCAATGTAGCTGGTGAAAGTGTTTTTCATCTTTGTTTAACCCTTAATGTCTTCATGTTTTCTTTTACTGTTTACTGTTTACTTTTTACTTTTACCGCTCTGTTTTTCATCTATCTTCACTTTGACATGAATTTGTATGCTAGGCTTTGTAACTGTCTTTTATGCTGTTTATCTTCATGCTAGTTGATTTACTTGACTTGGTCTTCAATCTGATACTCTTTAACCCTAATACACTTTGACTGTTCTTTACTGTCCTTTTACCTTCCATCTCTATTTGCATAGACCCGATAACAATCTTGGAGTAAACAAGTATTATGACTAGTATTAAGACTGTTTATCCAAGGATGTGGTCTTCTGATTACCTGTAAAACAAAACAAATTGTTAAGAAAGCATCATTTTGCAGGGAAGGTCGAAACGGTTTCATTTGAGCTTGAGAGGTCTGTGGAGTGAGTCCAGAATGCTTTTCGTGAGGTAAACCATGCTCGAATCGGTTAATGGAGGCTTCAGGTGGCGCAATTGGGTTACAAAGGGTTTCACTGCACAATCAGGTGAAAATGAGCAACACTGGGGTTTTTGTTTTTAAATGGGTAAATGGTTGGTATTGGTGGTTGAAAGGATGAATGATGAGACATTTTGTCGTTTAGTAGAAGCGATAAGCAGGTTTCTATTGCACTGCTTATGGGAGGAGAGTGGTATTGAGGGAGGGCCGCGCGATTCCATACACTGTGTGACACGTAGCACAGGTACTATTCATGAAACCACTCTCCATCGCGTGCTAAATTTCGACCAAAAGGATCGTGTGATATGCGTGATGACCGTTGGATCTACAGGAGCCGATTAGACGGTTATCGGGGAGGTGCGATGCGGCGAAGTTTAACTGTGGCGGGCCCAACTTAATTAAAATTTAATTAATTGTATCGGGGGTGATATGATAGGTCGGGGAGGTTCTTAATTAACCATGAGGGTTAATTAATACCGATTAATGCAACAGGGGGATTAGGCTGTTAACTAGTTAGGGGTTAACTAGTTAATCCTAGTTAAAACATACTTATGGTTATAATTAACCAATGGGGCGGGATATTAATATTTAAGGGTTTTTACATATATTTAAAAATTACGGGAAAGGGTGAACCTTTTAGGGAGTTATATAATATAATTCAAAAATTAATATGAAACAATGTGGACAAAAGCGCTAAGTAAAACATTAGAGTGTACATTTAACTTAGGCTTAAGTGGAAAAAAGGGGTTTTATGTAATATTGTGTATTTTTCCTAAGTAAAATAGGATTTTACTTTAGGAAAAGACTTATGAAAATGAATGAATGGTGATTTTAAGTATTTAGGCTTTCAAATTATTGGGTCGAGGGTCCGGTCCCTCCAGAAGTCAGAGAAATGCTCTGAGCCCCTCCAATTTAGCAAATACCTTAGTACTTAGTGGAAATTAGTGAATAATTAGGGAAAATGAGAAGGGGAGTTAATTATTATGACTTTACTTTGCTTGAAATGCTTTCAATGTACTGTATGCCTTAGCCTTGTGATGGAAGTGAAATATTAACACATTTAGATACATTATCCATCACATATGATTCTGCAACATCATCTACCTACCCTAACTACTTTAACCTAGCATTTTTTCTTCTTTATTTGGGTGCACTTAGACTGGAAATCCCTTATCAAATCTTCCTTTTCTTTTACATGGAAAACCTACCTAAGTCTACACTTATTACATCCAAGGGCTCATATTAGACTGTTGAGCTTCTTTTATTTACTCTACCTATCTACTTATTTGCCAATATTACATTGTTTGGTCAGATTTTATTCTCTATCTTTAAAACATAAAATTCAAAAATGAACTAGCAAAGCTTAAGTTGTTTGACTGTTCATCAATTGTGGCATAAATTGCAAGCTGCACATAATTGTTTATTGCATAAGAGTAAAAAGTAGTGGCATTAAACTTGCACACTTTCCTTGGTCTTTCTTTTGGTGGGGTTCATTTTCTTTTACTTTTTTGACCATTTTATTCTTTTTACCCTTTGATTTTTCTTTTAGGGTATACCCTCTTTACATTTTTTAAATTTTTTTGATTTTTTGACAATATGGAAAACCTTTGCAACAAGAAAAGGTTTGAACATATTACAAAGCTCATCAAGTCAATCATGATATATGACACCTATTGGTATAGGAACATAATAGACAAAGTTATGTGTTCCTAGTAAACGAGCATAGACTAAAGGTATATTTTCAGCCCCTTACTAAAGGAGATTTTATGCAACAAGTCCAACAACCATTTGAAAAGGAGTTGGTAGGTGGTAACACCAACCTGTTGAAGAATTGATTCCTTCTTGTCCTTATTAAGAAAAAAATAATCAAAGAAAATAAAAAGAAAAATGACAAAAATAAAAAGTATAAAAATAAAAAACTCTTGTAATTATGAAAATCAGTTGACTGACATGATTGCAGAAGGATCAACTTGAAAACCAACATCTTGGCAGGAAGATCAAAATTTTGATAAAAAGGGGATGTTACTTGATTTTTAGATATGCTGGCCGCAACCAAGAAGAAGCAGGTTCATGAAACTGAGCACTTACCCAAGTTTGGGGTAACCAGCAAGGACATTTTTATCCAAGTAAACACTTACTTCCCGACGCAGTTACTTTTCTTGCACCAGTGCAAGGAGATTTCAAGGTAAAAAGATTGTGTTTCTTCTATTTCCCATTTCGAAATTTCCCACTATTTCTTTTCTAAATCCCCAATGAATTACCTTCCTCTCTCTTCCAGGAAACTATCCTTACTCGATTTCATAAAATCCCTCTTTTCCCTTGAATTTTTTCCCACATCCCGTTTCGTTTATCCCTCTTGGTGATATTGTTTCTGAAATCGCTGCTGTAATATTCCTTCTCATTCTAAATAATTTTACCCCTTTCCCACTTCTTTATTTCCTCATAAATTGATTACAGAATTTGATGCAGTCAATCCAAAAGGAATATTCAAGAAACACCAAAGGATGGTGAATAAATTTTTCTTGTATAATGAGGCAAAATTTTAAGTCCAACTACTGAAGTATGTCCTATCAGATTCTCTATTTTGTAAAAGTCTCTGGTGCAAACAAAGCACAATGCAAGTAGGTTTGGTGCAGGAATTCAGTTGGCTGTGAAAGCAATTCACACAGTCCTGGAGTGGTTTATCAGGGATATTTATGGGCCCGTATATTCCTACATGTGTTAATATATTATCTCATTCCTTGTTTTAATTGATGATTTGTTTCATTATTTACTAATCTAGGAACAAATATTTAAAGTGAAAGATGTGTAAGGTTTGGAATCTAATATTTTTAATAAATGTTGAAGTATGTCTGATTGAATTATGATGCTGACTACGAGATGGTACTAATCTCCGATAACCTGCACACCCTCCTTGAAATGATTCTGCACTTCCTGACCATTATTAGCTTACCAACAATCTGATCATTGTAGTCGTTGTGCCACTGCCACCTATACTGCCATTGCATCCAACCATTACAATTCACCCATAGCGGGTTGACACAAATCAATACCTGATGTGGGGGGTATGTTCCATCATAGTCGAGTGAGTGGGTCTGAAAAAGCGGAGGGTGATGAACCTCCGACATAAAACTCTCGGCAAATGTTGGAGTCGCTAAAAAATTCCTTCGAGGGTGTGAACAGAGCGAAGTGGAGTGTGGTTTGAAATGGCACCTGTGAAGAATGAACCAATGTCTTTGTAGGAAATTGAACAAACCACCGAGTACAGGAACAGTCTTGCACTATTGTAAGAATCTAGGTTCCTGCCATTTCTACAAAAGTTTGACGGGTTCGACATGGCGATGGAATTATAGTTTGCAAGAATGTTCAAAGAAGGCCGAGTTAGGGTCAGGTCCTTAAAATTTAAAGTTACAGAGGAGTTCATCGCACAAGCCACAAGCTTGCCACTTACAGGGGAGCATTGGTTTAAAAAAGAGCAGCTCAAGAAGAAGCATTGGCATTGGTTCGTGGTCGATAAGAAAGTTAAGGTCGATTGGAGAAAGGGCCTTCCACAGACTGTTGTGGTTGGGAAGTGGTGAGATTTACTATTGATATTGTAGAAGTTTGTAACCGGAAAAGGATGCTATACCTTGGCATTTGTATACCACCTCCGACTGCTGTTGCATTTCGAGGCAAGAAAATTGATTAATTTTCCTCACTTCTTGCTCAGAAGCCTTGAGAAGATGGCAAAAAACGTGTAGAGTGGAAGTGTAAGACAGGTTGCAAACAAGCTTTTCCATCACAGGCTTATTACAATTCTGGTCAAGAAAAAGTTAGAAGAAAAGGGGATAACATGGGGAGAATTTTTGAAAGAATTCTGAGCAAGGGGTGCATAAGAGTCTACTAACACCAGTACAAGTAAGAAGAGAAAGGCGGGGACATTGTCTCCTACCAAGCGGCAAGGTAGAAGTTCACCAGTGCAAGAAGGAAAGAGGGTCGTTGAGAACACTCCACCCACGGAAAAGATGAAAAAGACTAGAACCTCGATGAGGAGGAAGATTGTCACCCAAGGGATGAACCAATCAATTTGTCCAATCATAATCGATGAAACACCCCAAAGTTCCCCCATAGTTCATAATCTCTCGGTGCTTGCAGATGAAATGGCACACACTGTGGAAGTCCTATTGTCAACATTTGTCAGTAGGCTAAAGAGCAGAAAGACAATGTCGACACCACATGCTGGTGAAATGCAAGCAGAGGAGAACGAAGAGGAACATCATGCAGAGGATCTTGATAAGAACCAGACATAAAAACCCTCAATGATCTCGAGGGTTAGGGTACTAAAAACCCTGCAATTTTAGAAGGTCAGGGTACTGAAGACCCTGTGATTTTTGAAGGTCAGGTTTTTGAAGACCTTGCGATGTTTGAAGGATAGGGTACTGAAGTCCCTGCAGTTGTAGAAGAGTGAGGAACCAAAACCCCTACTAATTTGGAAAGACATGGTGCTGAATCCCCTGAGAAGTTGGGAGAACAAGGTATTAAGAGCCCTAGGGAATTGAGTGCACAAGGCACAGATATTGGTGAGGGCATCAAAACCCTTAGTAACAAGAAAACCCCGAGTATAGAAACCCTCGATGATGTCATAAAGTAGGCTTTCAACTGCCTTGACCTTGATGATGAGGGGACTTATTTCGAGTTCATGGCAGAAAAGATGTTCACACCTGAAGATCTTATCACAACGCCCTCCACTCTTTTCCTCAATAGCAGAATAGCAGATCTAGAGCAACAAGTCCATGACCTGGAGGCTTTGAAATAGGTCATGAAAGAGCAGAGTTGGAAAAAACAGAGTGAGGTGGAGTTACTTGCAGAAGTAAAGAGGCAGAAGCAGCAAGAAAAGGTATGGAAGTATCAAGCTTCCAAATGCTATAGATGCCTCAAGAAGGTGTCTAAGTAGCTACGAAAAGCCCAAGACAAGAAGCCAAATATAGTAACGACAGTAATAAACATTAAAGTTCAGGACTGAGGAGTTGGCCATTCATTTTTGAAGGTTTTTTGCAAAGGTAAAACGTCGTGTGAGGACACACAACAACTTAGGGATGGGAGGATGTTGGTATCCTAAATTTCCCTATTTTCTACCCCATTTCTATCAAAATCAACCTCTATTTTATCTCAATAAAAGACCCTTCTTTCCTGCACTAGTACAAGCTAGTTACCCATTCCTGCACATGCTCATATTTTATATTAAGATTTTTTACAACACTTTATTAATCATTTTATATGGATTTCATGCCTATTTCCATATCTCTTGTAACTCATACTAATTTCCTAGAGTAATCATGGAACTTAGTATTAATTATGAATGAGTATGACTAGTGCAGGTAGATTCTTGCACCACCATGAAGACTGTCCGAGATTTTAAGAAGCCAAATATTCCATGAGGACGGGTCTCGATCCTTGACTCCGAGTTTAGCTATTGATGAATTGAAGTAGGATAATGGGTGGTGCGTAATCAGGGAATATTTTCCAAATTTAGGTTGCAGCCAAGCAAGATTCATGTGTATTATAACTTCTTGCCAAGTTTGTAATTTCGGTTTCTAGGTCTGTTCGACCGAAAGGCCTGAACAAGAAATGTGTGTAATTAGTGAAAATGACTAGAGACGAAAGGATATATAAAATATAGATATAGGTAGCAGGAGGCTAGTAGGGAACCATCAATTGTATTTTTGTTTATATAATCCGGTTATCGCCTTAGCTCTGGGGCTGGACTACTCTGTCATGTATATTTGTCGAATTAAGTAATACAAGAGAATTGCCATGATTTGCATACACATCGTCTATTTTATCTTTGATGTATCTTTTGAAGTGCTGAGATTTTTCATTCCTTAGAAGGGGAACAAGTTGGTTGGCTAGGACCCAGCCAACCCAGCTTGTTTACCCCTCTCACTTTCGTTATTCAAAAAGAAGGTGTGGATATTTCGTTTACAGTTGTGTGATGTTATAGTTTTAATCTTTATCTTTCAAGTTCTGATTTAAAATATATTTTATAGCTAACGTGTGAAATGTATCCATGGTTTGAGAGTTAGCGGTGTTTACTTTGTTTATGAAATATCTTTCCTGTATTTCCTTTACTCTCAATCTTTGTTTTAACTCATTTTTGATCGGATCGTGCAAGGAGCTCTTTCTTGCACCAGTGCATGATGTTGCCTACACTTTGGTTTAATTATTCTTTTTGCATCGAACAGTCAATCACTTCTCTGCATATTATTTCCAGTTATTACGCAAGTGAATGAATTATTAATCTAGTAACTATCTTTAGTATTAAAAGTACATATTTAAGAGGATCTGGAAGCAATTGCATAAAATCATCATAAACATATTATACTTGCAAAGAACATAAGCATATTTGAATGGATTACTAAAGTTAGTTAACACATGCAAAACACTTAGACTAATGTTTGATCCTTTTGAAGTCCCTTTATTTCATGAAGTTTATTTCCTTTGCAAGGTTTAATGGATTGAATCATTTCCTTTTTCATAGATAATTTACTTCAGAATTTCATTTATAGTTTCAATTCTTTTCCAACACATCTTTCAGTCTTTTCAAGAGTAATTTGGAAACTAGGTAAAGGAAGCTCTTCTTCGATGCAAGAGCTGGTCCCTTGTCACATAAACAAAGTGCTCTAAGCCCTTAGGCTTAGAGCACCTTCACTAAGACATAAGTCTTCAGTAAGGAAGGTAACATATACTTTTGCACAGAGATACTGTACCTGCACTAGCGCAAGCGGATTGTAATAGTGTAAGGACATGTTGTTTGTGTGGAAGGAAGATCAGAAGGAAGACAAAATCCTATAAGAGCCCACTTATCAGACTGTTAGCCATCCATCTGAAGATGAACATAGCATTTCATTACAACATTTAAGATTGTTTCCGTTGTGCGGAATTTCTTTACTTGATTTACATGCAAAGTGTCTTTTACATTCCAACACTAGAGTTGCTTTGGTGTCAATTACCTTTCTGATTATATACTGTCTAATTCTGCAAAGCATTTCCTTTAAGAAGTAGGATTAGAGATAGAAAAAATTCATACCATTTCTGGCATTGGCTGTGCTTCGTCTCTAAGTTTACAAAACCCTCGGGTTGACAATTAAGTGTTGAGGAGTTTTCTCAAGCGCAATTCCTGCACCCAACATGGAGGTTTGAGATCATCCCAACCCATATCCTTGGGATGAGTAAATAAGGATTCAAGAATTAAGGTAACAAAATAGTGTAGATGGAATTTTCTATCAATGATAATTTTTATTAATGAATTAGAATTGGATGCAGTTCCACTTAATGTATGTTGATTTGTGTTTGGGAGTCCCTACATGTATATGCATGATGAAATCTTCATGTAGAGGGTTACCTATTACCATCTCATTAAGGATGGGAAATCATTCATCATCAATGCACATGAAGGTAAGTCCAAGATTTCATTGGTAGGTGCTAGCTAAGCCAAGAAATTGATTAGTTCTAGTAATAAATATGTTTTACTATTTAAAAAAATAATGTAGTGAGGAGTTAATAAGCGCAAAGACATCTCTATAGGGGTGTGCTAAAAACAAAGACAAAAATTAGAAGGGTTGCTTTTGAAATATAGGAGAGTGTTCCAAGTGCCTAAAGGGATAACACCTAAGAGGGAATTGGAGCACAAAATTGAATTATTGTCGAACTCTTCATTGCCAAATATTGGGCTATACAGACAGTTTATTCTAGAAGCAAGCAAATGTAGAATAAATTTCAACAACTATTGGAACATGGTGTGATTCGACCAAGTAACTTACCTTGTGGTTCACCTATCATAATTATGCCAATGAAGGATGGGGCTTGGTGAATGCACATTGATTACATAGTTTTAAACAAGATTAAATACAAGAACATTTACCCCCTATCTAGGAATGGTGATTTTTTGGATCAGTTGCAACAATAAAAATATTTCACCAAGCTAAAATCAAGGTAGCACCATGTTCAAGTTAGAGAAGAAGACACCTAGAAGACCACCTTCAAAACTAGACAAGGTTTGTATGCGTGGTTATTCATGCTATTCGGTTTATGCAATGCACTAGATACATTCATGAGATTAACAAATGATGTTATGTGGCATTATCTACATTCATTTTTTATTCTTTATTCAAATGACATATGGGTTTATAATGCTACCTAGGATGAGCACATCTCACACTGAATGCGAGTGCTAGAGACTTTGAATAAGCACCAAATACCAAAAAATATTAAGAATGTGAGTTTTCACAATAGTCTTTGGTGGATTTAGGCTATTGTGGAGGGGAGATCATGATAGATCATAGTAAGATGGAGGCCATCATGAAGTGGTAGGGGCATAAAAATGTCTCTAAAGTTAGGAGTTTCATTAGGGGAACATATTAACTGAGGAAATTCACGACTTTTTTTCCAACAATAGGTGCACCACTCATTGACATACAATTAGTGGAAATAATTCCCAGCAGGTAAGGGTCAACGTGAGGCCTTTGAAGAAATTGAAAAATAAAATCAACCAAGTACCAATTCTTGTGACACCAAAATTACAACATCCTTTTGAATTGGAGACATATGTGAGTGCACATTCCATGGGAGCGGTATTGATGCAGGGTCGAAGGATTGCAAGCTACCATTTTGAAGTATTTTATGGGTCATTTCTGAACTACCCGACCTATGACAAGGAGTTCTATGCCTTGGTATAAGATGTCAAAAAGTGTACACACTATTTGATTGGAAAGGATACCATCATCCACATATATCACTAGCTACTATAATACTTGCAGGCCTAGAGTGAGCTACAATAGACCAGATAGTACAAGTGGATGGAGTTCTTACAATAATTTCATTTAGCCATCAAGTATAAGAAAGGAAGAAGAGAAACGTTGTTCAACATGCCTCAAGGACACTCATAAAAAATTACACATTTTGGAACTATGCACATGGAGATTTTCATCCATGATGCATATATAGGAATATATAGAGGATGTTGATTTGAAAGAGGTGATTTTGCAATTGTGGAGATAGAGTCATGCAAACAATGTTGACATCATAGTTGAATATAACCTAAAAAATGGGTTATTCTAAAGGTTGGACAAGCTTTGTGTTCCTATAGGTAAGCAACTACAACTAATCAAATAGGTTCACACCTCCAAGGCTGTGGAAGATTTTAGATATGGAAGATAATGGCCAACTTATAGAGATATGTGTAGTGGCTTACAATGCAGGAAGATATAGCTACGTTCATTAGAGGATTTATTCTTTGTTGTATGAACACGCTTAGTGATAGGAAACAAGGTCTATGCCAACCCTTACTGGTACCCACTCATTTGTGGGAAATCATTACATGGAATTTATGGGAGGTTTACCAAGAATTAGGAAGGGACATGACTTGAATACTTCAATAAGATGTGTGTTCTCATACCATGTAAAAAGACCATCAAGGAACAAGTTGTAGAAAACTTGTTCCTTGAACACATCTAGGTGTACTTTGGGATGCTAAGGAGCATCATTTAGACAAGGACACTAGATTTCTTAGTGAATTTTGGATTACACTGTGGGAGAAGATGGATGAAAATTAAAGAGGTATACAACATTCCATTCACGGATGGATGGGAAAACAAAATTAGTCAATGAGAATTTAGTGTAACTTTTGAGGGGTTACAGTCAAAATCATACAAAGGCATGGGATGAAAATACAATATATATAAAACACTCTTATAAGATAAAAACCCACACTTCTACTAGTAAGTCCCCATTTGAAACTTGTTTTGATAATTTCCACTTTCACATTTGGATGTTGTATATGAACATCAATGAGGAGTGAGGGAGGATGTCACAGGGGATGCTTTAAGAGTAGAAAAAATGTTGAGAAGATTGGGAAAATCCGTTTTCAATTATAAGAGATGCTCATGAATTCATAGGAAAAGTATAAGGCTATTCACGATCAACATAGAATAGAGAAGTCATTCAAACTAGGAGACAAAGTATGGTTAGAATTGAACAAGGAGAGGTTACAAAGTCCTGATAAAAAAAATCAAAGTTTGTGATATGGTCCTTTGAGTTACTCAAAAAGGTGGGAGCTAATGCCTACAGACTCATTCCACCCACATACATGCACATCTACTCAACGGTGAATATGGAAAACCTTAAACTCTATGAATATTCCATGTTGGATCAAGAACAGGAACATGTCCTACCTTCCATAGAAGACATAGCTCCATATGCCTTGGTAGAGTTGACAAAGAATATAGTTTTGTAGAAGAGGTCCAAAACTACAAGACACAAGTATCACAAAATTTGGCATATTGGATTGAAGGGATAACTTCCAAGTAAGGCTAACTAGTACTCAAAGGAGAAGGTTGAGGACAAATTTCCTCCCCTCATTTTCTAAAGTTTTTGGGGACCAAAAGCCTCCCAAAATAGGGAGGCATGATATGGATTGGATTATTATACTTTTTCATCCATATTGATGCTTTTAGAATGGAAAAAATGGAGGAAACAACTTATAGTAAACATTTTATATGCAAGACCTAACTTGGAGGATTGAGGTGTGAAACCTTCCAAGGCCATTGTTAGGCCTAAAATGATGTTTATGTGTAATAAATTTTTCTTTCATAAGAATAGGTCCCAATGACACTATTCTACTCTTGAATACCTTTCCAACAGTGTAAGAATCACATCAATAGGAGTTCATATGCAAAGAAATTTCCTCAAAAGTTGACCTACCATATTTGACCACCATGGCATGAGTGGATACCCCATTAGCCCCTACTACTCATGCATGTTGGGTTAGCCATGTGGGGACTATGAATAAGACTCTAGAAGGGTCAAAGTTGTAAGTCTGGTTGAGAGTTGAAAGAGTAAAACCTGATCCCTAATTGGCCATTGGACTACGTTATAAGCAAGACACTAGGAGGAAAAAGGGGTTCTGTTCTATGCATTGGTATCTCATTCCATATTATACTAGAGAAATTGGGAGTGGGAGTTAGAGAGCATAAAAGAGGGGTTCAATGTTATGTAGAAGCCTCTAAGGCCACTAGTCTTAGGGAACTCCATAGAGAGTGCCTTCTCCTTTGTACTTGCATTATTTCTATTCAAGATAAAAGATAGTAGAGTAACCTCATATACTAGCTAAGTTTTATCATGTAAGGGTTTCCAAAAGCAAATCCCACATTCTTTGTGGTTGATGTGTGACTATATTTTGTTTTTTTTTTTGTTTTTTTCTATTTTTTGCATTTTTTTTTACATTCATAAGCAGGAAAAAAATAACTAATAAATTTGGAATCTAAGGAAATTTAACATTATAGTATAGATGCTAGTCTATTTTTATCATTTTTGTTATCACAAACTACCTAGTGAAATATCCATGACAATATATGGAGCCAGAGTTAATCTCAAATTTATATCCATAAATGATTACATTCCATTAGTCTAGACTTAAAAAATTAGGGATTCTTTTGAGAAGGAATACGCTGTTTATAAAATATTTGTAGCAATTTCACCCTAACAACTACATATTTTGGATCTATGACATTTAATTCTATCTTATTTCATATTCCTCTAGTATTACTACAATTGTACTTCAATTTTTTTTATTTATGTGTGATTTAGTGAACCTTACACATTTTAGTAAGGTTTATAAACCAAGTGAAAACTCTTACTTGGTTAGATCATAGCTCATATATCCATCAACCATTGATGTTGATTTTTTACTAGATAGACTCAAATAAGTATTCTTTCTAAATAGTTATTTAATATAGATTTGGAGGTCATAAATACATTTATAGCTCCAATATGGAGATATTCTTTGAAGGTGCTCATAAATGAATCAATCATTATGATATTAGTTATCATGAACCTAATATACAATAAAAATGAAAAATTGAACAAAAAAAAAATCATGATAAAATCACATTAAAACAATTTCAATTAGATATGTATGTGGAACATGTTGATTTTCTAGTGCTAATTAAATAAGCATAATTTTCTGCAACTGATAATTATTTCCAATGATATATGATATTACTTAACGCACTCTAGAAAATCACTAAGTAATTACACTCAGAAAATTCAACTAGTCAAACATCGACTATCTAAAATATTCATTTCCTTAGAAACTTTAGTGTCTTCCTCATATTTTCTTCTCACATGAGTGAGAGAGAGAGGGAGATGCAAGTTATGATTGGGTAAGAAAATGAAAAGTTCAAGTGTCTTTCTATAGTGATTTTAGGGTGCCCAAGGGGCACATCTATTTGCAAATTAAATTTAAATTTAAACTTAATTTTATTTCTTTTAATTTAAGATTTATTTTTTCTTTCTTTTAACTTGTGTAACTGTGGAATACCTCCCATAGCTACCCAAAATCAACACTCCCTACTAGTTAGGGAGGTATTCACCTTATCTTCCACAAATGTTCCACTTAGTTGTAAATTTGTCCATCCCAAGAAAATATTGAATGATCCTGCTATGCTAATGTATCCATCCATTTCGTGTTCTATTCCAAAACCACGTGGAAAGCATCTTGCATCAACATCATGAAAAGGATCTAGTCACCCACTAGCCAAATACCCTTTCACGATATGGTTAGGTACCACCTCACCGGGGTACAAAACGAAACTAGTCTTGGGTCAACAACTAACCAAGTCATCACTTGGAACCAGGTCAATTTTCCTTAATGAATGGTGAAACCCTAGGTCCATTTTCCATTCACCCACGTCATCAAGTAGCACTTGAATGGTAAAAATAATTTCTTGATGCTTTGAGTAACTCACTCTAACCACTAGCCAAGTAATCATTGGCAATATGGTCAGAACCTTCTGACTGGGAGAGCACTTCAGGCCTTGATGCTATCTGGGCCATTATCCCTAGCCACAATATATGGCACCTAGACAATATCCTTAACCTAGGGAGAATGTCTGCCATGATTCTACAACATCAACACTTCCTCTCAATGAGGGAGGAATTCTCAACCACTCCTAGCTTGTCCTAGAAGTATACAAACTTCATCTAGGACAAAGGATTTGTGAGAATGTCAACAACCTGTTTGCCTATAGAAATGTATTGGATCCTTAATGATCCCTTCTATACCATGTCATAAATGTAATGGTACTTGATATCAATGTGCTTGGACCTATCATGAAAAAATAATTTTTTGAAAGATTGACACAAATATGATTATCACAATGTATCACGGTCGTCTTTAACACATGATTAAACAATCTTATGAGAAAATTCTGAAGCCACAATACTTCACAACTTGCCAAGCTAGCTGCAACATACTAAGTCTTTGTAGTGTTGGGTGCAATAAATGTTTTCTTCCTGCTCATCCAAGATATCATAGAAGAAACCAAACTGAAGCAACATCCTGATGTGCTCATCTTGTCGATACATAGAGGGATCTATTGAATCTCAGTAAGAGCCTCTCAACTTCTTTATATTAGTCACCATTAGAGTGGCCATGGACTTGCATTCCATCATCCAAAATATCTACAAGATCGTAATAATATACTTCCCTCGACCAAGGATTATCTCACTTGGCTTTTACCACACTTCTAATCCCAATAAATAATGCATCAAACCTAGATCCTTCATCTCAAACTCAGAGGTCAAATCCCTCTTACATTGATCAATGATATTTTCTGCCTCTATATAAAAAAAGTCATCAACATATAACAACAATATCATAAGCTCACCTTTAAAAACCTTATAGTAAAGATTAGGATCAACATCACTCTTGGTGAAACCAAGACTCATAAGGTATCCATCAATTTGAGAATACCAACCCTAAGGTGCTTGGTTGAGTCCATACAAATCCTTTTATAGTCTATAGATATGAGACTCCTTTTGATGTACCTCAAAGCCCTTAGGTTGTTCTATGTACACTTCTTCCTCAATCAGTCCATTGAGGAAAGTGGATTTCACATTCATTTAATGCAATTTCCAAACCATAATAGAAGAAATAGAAATAATAGTTATAATAGGAGTGTATCTAGTGACTAGAGCATATGTCTCTTCATAGTATTCTTCCTCTTTCTAGGAGAACTCTCTTGCCTCGAATCTTACTTTGTACTTCTCTATGTTTCCATCTAAAAATGCTTGATCTTGTAGATCCACTTGGAAGTTACCACCGACTTCCCCTTAGGCCTCAAAACAATTTCCCACACATCATTATTCACGATGGACTGATATTCCTCCATCATGACATCCTTCCAAACTTGCTCACATTTTGTCTCCTCATAGTTGGGTGACTCATAATAAATAATGTGACTCATCAGTGTTACATATCCTAAGTACTTCTCAGGACATTTTCTTTCCCTGAAAGATCCATGGAGAGTTGCATGCCACTCTGCATCTTGCAATGTATATCGAAGACATGCTAACCATATTATCCCTTGGTCATTCATAATTTTAGATTTTAGAAGTATTGATCCTCTGATATTTCTTTTAAATCTCTTAGGTTAATTTCTTATGAACACTAGTGGATCTATGTCACTATTCACCCCCAGGTATTCTCCAACCATTTACTCAATGGTGCTATGATGTTAAATCTATGCTCACATTAAAATTTGTATTTTACTCCATTGAAATTAGGCTATAATCCACCCACATAGTGTTTGACTTTGTTAAACTATTCCTCCATAATTTATGCCATTATTTGCATAAATTAGGTAGAAGTAAAAAGTAAATATGCAGTACATTCTTTATATTTTGATAATTAAGCATATTTATGCATTTCTTTGCATAAATTTAGGTAGGAGTAAAAGTAAATATGTTGTACATAAATATTGTAATAACTTCAAAAATTTAACATGTATATTTCCATGCAGGATCTCAAAGCTTAGATACCATGTTGATTTTCTAGTGCTAATTAGGCAAGCCCAATTTTATACAACAGATAATTACTTCCAATGATATGTGATATTACTTCAACACACTCTAGAAGATCATTAATTAATTACACTAAGAAAAATCAACTGGCAAACATACTTTCTCTCAGGAATTCAGCTCCTTAGAAACTTCAGCCTCTTCCTTAGATTTTCTTCCCACGTGGGAGAGAGGGAGAGAGAGAGAGAGAGAGAGAGAGAGAGAGAGAGAGGAGAATGAGAGTGATGAGAGAGTAAAAAAATGAAAAGTTCAAGTGTCTTTTTATAGTGATTTTAGGGTGCCCAAGGGACACGTCTCCTTTTCAATTAATTTTCTTTATTTTAATTTGTGTGGTTGGAGAATACCACTCACAACTACCAAAAAATAAAATAATGCACCTCATAAAAACATTATTATGATGATTTATTATAAAAAAATTCAAAATTCTTACTTTTATTGCGTTTTTGGATTTTGCTTTAGTTAAGAGGTTCTATTTTATTCATATTCATCCTTAGGGATGATTATATATATAAATGGAAGCATGGGAAACCCTAGAGTACTTCCCCACATTTTGTGGATGGTAAACAAGGAAAACGTTGACCTTGATTACACAGACTCACCCCAAGGGAATGAAGAGAGTTGAACCTATGATCAAAAACAACTAGCAAGAATATCAAAGAACTTCACTTTTGTCTCTAGACCACTTGAGATAACCCTTTGGGCTAAAATTTTTGGGCATTGGCTACTTCTCATGAAATAAAGTCAGCCTCTCTCTCAACCCAAAGGCAAGAGAAATAGTACTAGGCCAACCCTCAATATGGACTCACTTAAGAGTACAACGAAGTTACTCTATTCAAGAGTGTAAACATGTCAACTTATGGGAGTCCTTGAACATGGGTGGGGAGGATAACAACTCTTCCACCCTACCACCCAAGCTAAACTCAATTCACACACACACACACACACACATATGCACAATAAACAAAATCTAAATTCACTTCAACCTCATTTCACTAGGCAATTCAAGAGTAAAGATACTATACATATGCAAACAAGTTTGACCCCTTAAGGTAGGATTTCAAAGCATAAAAACATATCTCAAATCATTGTATTGAATGCATATTTATTGCAGTAAATATGTTCTATTATGTTTTATAATAATGTTAAACACTAATGATTTCAACCTTCACTTATGCTAACTTAAATGACAAACTAGTGCTAGAAATTACCAAATCAAGAAAATAATGAATGTTGAAATTAAAAATAATTTGGATAAAATCTTCATATATGTGTATAAATATGAAGTAAATGTACATATAATCGCTTCATCCCAAGGCCAATATAATCCCCTAGCTCTTTAAAACCCTAGATTGGAAACCATGAAAAGCCCTAGTTCCACCAAAGGCCTTCCACAAACAAGTATCACATGAGAAACACTCCTAGGCTCCAATAAAGATGGCTCTTTTCCCCTCTTCATTAAGTACCACCTAGGGTTTACTTAAAAAAACCGAATCTCCAAGTCTCTATTGGATGAAATCCTAACCCTAGTATCCAAGATGTTCCAAATGCTCCAAGAAACCCTAACACCTCTAAGACAAGAGAGATAATGTACAAAAATGGAAATTAGAGAGAGACGTGAGAGAAAGAAAGACTCTTCTCACCATGACCTTTCTAGTGTTTCCTCATGAAACCCTAATACTCCATATTTAAGCACAACATGAAAAAAAATATGTGAAATAAAGGACTCTATCCTTCCTCTATATAAATGAGAGGTAAGGGAAGCCAATAATAAAAATCTACATATATGAGATGTAATGGAAGATAAAACACATAATTGGCCTAAATATTTACAAGAAACCTACTAAAAAAAGTAGGACCACACATGTTAAATGCTGCACTCTAAGGATACACATGCCAAACTCCAAGGTGATGTCAGTACACAATATATGTCCATGCTCATTCACCACAAGTCCACACAAATTCCATCACTTCTCCTAATTCATGTGCTCCTTTCAGTCCATTCCATCTATGTGATCACTATCATAACTCACACACCCCCATGTCAACTCCATGTTTTCATGCAAGCATCCAAGTGACCTTATTCCATTTGGGGCTTAATACCCCCCTCCAAAATGTCCTATGTCACTACACTATAAGGCATCCTCTAAGGAATAAACATGTTATCACAAGGTCTCCAATGCTCCTGTAACACCCCCTCCCACCCTCTTGGATTTTCTTGGGTTGTGGGAGGTGTTACTTGTTCATTTTAACCCAACCTCCAAGATCTGTTATGAAGATGAGGTTACCAAAAACCTCACATTTCAAACTTTGTAGAAATTAATTCTAATACCACCATTCTGACTAGCTCATCAGGATCTTTCCATTGATATAAAATTTAACTCAATCTGAGTCTTGGATCAAAAGTTATGCTCGATCTAAGTTTTCCAATATACTAGGGTCCATGTTGGTTTGTGGATCTCCAAGTGGCACAGATGTGACCCTTTGTTAGCTCTCAATCTATCTCAACCATTGACCTTAGCTATGCATAGGTTTCACTTGGTCAACTTGCACATCATGGAACACCAATTCCATGGGAGAAAAGGTGATACCACTCTCCATGTATGTGGGCAAATTAGAGTGATTTTGCCTCATCTGGGGAGAGTTCTAACCTACCTTAAGTGTGGGAAAAACCATCGAAATTTGTTGGAGAGTAGAGTCCATTCGAAACCATGTCACCTCAGTCACGTCACCCTTATATTATCACATGGCATCCATGTGTACTTTATTTGGTCTTTGTGGTACCGCCACAACAACATTCGACATGGTATTAATATATCAACCTTGACCACAATCGTGCCTGCACTATTATGCAACTTCTTGACACCCCCATATTTCTAGACCATTAGATAGCTTGGCGAAGGGTTCCATTAGGCATGGATCTACTAATGGGCCAACCCTCTAAACTAAGAATGAAATCTGGCTCACATTGTATCTCGAAGTTGAAAGGCGTGTGCATTTCGCCATCTCTGGATCCTTGAACCATGGATCTAATCCTTGTATAAAGCAACTAGTGTTGGGTTTGGATCTTGTTTATCTTCATGATTCAGAGGTATTTTTTCAGCCGAGTGTATACCCCAGGATGATGTTCCTTTAAATAGTATGAATCTATGAGCATTAAATTTATTACAATCCTCAATCATAACAGTAATATGAGTGTGCATAAACCACATATTGTCACATCATTCATGAAATAATTAATCAACAACACAAACCTGGAATTCATTCCATTCATAGCATATAATACAACCTCCAAATCCTCTGTATGGCAGCAAACTTGACAGTGCAAACATTCATTATAACGATAGACATAAGGTAGTTGTTAATGATGAATATAAAAAGAAACCTAAGGCATTCATTCGTGCATATATAGGACCATGCATTGGTCAATAACATAACAAGGACTATCATAGCCCATAATACAATGTGCACAAATGATTATACTTATATAGATATGTTAAATTCATTGGCAACTGACAAAGGGACTTCCACTCTCTACCCAACCATAAGTTAGCTACACTATAACTTTTTTTGCAAATGAGCACTGCCAAGCTAGATCCAAAGTCTGAGGGGATGCTTCCTCAAGGGATTTCACATAGAAATATTAGCTATACACTCATGAGGTGGAATCCACTATCCTAGTGGTTAATCAAATGCTCTTTGGAAGTAACACCACATGACCCACTGTTCTATGATCTCATTCACAAGGTTCACCCAAATCTTATAGCAGTTCAAATGAGACACAAGGCATCGCAATCAACTCCACAATTTATCTGTCTTTTGTGTGCATTGCTCCATAGATCTAAGCTCACCTTTTAACATCCACTGTTCTCCAATGAGAGACATTAAGAGAGAAAACTCATGCACATGACCAATTACCAACCTAGAACCAAAAATATCAATTGATGAACAACCTATCCATATGTACAACTCCAGATAAACAATCTTAAATGAATGATGTAGGTCCACCACTACAAAAAAGATGATTTCTATAGATAAATGATCAATCTATATCCATCACACTTGGATCATCCCCGTTTTTCTTTCAATAGTCACATGTATACTTTTCTTCCGTGACTCTTCATGTGTTTGAGAAAGTGCTCCATTGGCTCTGCAATCTCTCTAGGAATTGGGCACCACCCTTATTCTTTCATTGTTTCCTCAATCCATGAGGGAAAATGGGCACTATATTATGGTCCTCACCAACCTAATCTAGACTATTAAATTCCTGCTATGTGGTGGCTTCTATACAATCACATCTCTTACCAAGATCTGCCAGACAATGAGATTAGCCCACAACTTGTGGCTCAATGATTTAATCTAGTTGGGTTATGGCTTTCAAGGTATGCAAGCAAGAAATCTTCCCTTAGGCTATGGATCTGTAAGGTATTCCTTCCTTCAGTTGGTAGTTAATTTGTTTTAAATAATTAATTTTAAATTCCAGTCTTGGTTTTCCATGCTGGAATTTCAGTTATAATTTAATATTACAAAACAGGGGCAAGCCAAGGGATGTTACAAACCCCAACCCCTTAAAGGAACATCATCCTTGATGTTCTATAAATAAAGAACCAAAAAAAAAATGAGCTTGATAATTATAGTTCTTACATAAACGACATCTTCTATGTTATGAGTTGCCATTTTACGCCCTGTCTTTCATTATCCATGGTCTAGTCACCTTTAGATCACCTGAAATTCCAATAGATTCCAACTTGGTTATTTGTTGCTCCATGTAGCGTCCATAGAGAGAATATTTAGCTCATTGTCTTCTTGGACACACCTATTGCATTTGGTTCTAAAGTTAACAGAATGACCTAGTCCTTAGGGCCTTCAACTACATTATGGTCCCACTGTGCTACTTTGATGTCACCTTATCGTCAATATCATCTATCCTTGCTGGATAGTTAATTATCTCACCTATATCACAAGCATACATTTATTATGAGATTAATAATAATAAATTTAAATCAAATTAAGCTAAAATTTCAACAATTAATGCTCTAAACCGATACTTATCTCTATGGCTATTCTTAGCCTCCTTTTCCTCCACAAGTAACAAGTTCATCTCATTATCTATATTGAACATGCTCTCTTGTGCTTACATCCTAGTGAGCATGTGACAACTTTCTTCTCCCATCAATTACTCACCCTTCCTAGCCCAAGAAACCCCATTCTAGGTAGTCTACTTGTTCGAGGGTTTTCTTGCATGCCCCTCCATTAGTTACTCGCCTCCCAAGCCTGGGAAACCCCCATTCCAAGTAGTCTACTTATTTGGGGGTTTTCTTTAATGGGTTCCCATTTGCTACTTTCCCTTCCAAGCCCAGGAAACCCCCATGCCACGTAGTCTACATGTACGAGAGTTTTCTTGCATGGGTTTATTGTTAGATTCTTATAGCCAAGTGCCAATATGTCATGCTCTATTATATTGTGCATGGAGTTTTATATCCAAGAGTGTGCTCCACTGCATTGCTCATGGAGTCTTATAGTCAAGGTTCTAGTTATGACTTGCTCTTAATGAGGTAATCAAAGTGTCGCAAGGTTGCAATGTCACCACAATGGTCTTGTTCCCGGGACCCTTGCTCCATCAGTTCAAAAGTGTCACAAAATCCAGTTCCCATGAGATATACTCAAAAATTTCAAATTCGATATTTTTAATTTCCCAAATTTGATTCATTTAGAATCCAGATCTCATAAACATGAGACTTTTAGTCATGTTGTTGGGCTTTCTTGCAGGCTGTGATATTATGTCTCGGTGGCTTCTATCTCACACCCCATTCCAACGCTCTATTTGTAATATGATCTTTTAATTAGATAAACATATGTCAGTGTTCATACATAAAATCTCTTGCAAAAGTTCACAACATCCCGAAGTGATCTCAAAATTATTACACATATAATAATTCTATCACCTTCAACTGATTTCAAATATATTGAAATGAAATTATCATGGCATTGTATACGTTCATCACATTCATTCTAAGCATTTCATGATACAGTTAAACTTTTATTCTAGGTGATAAAGAGTAAAAAATGAGAGATATATATCTTTAAATCCATGTGCAATTTAGCTCTTCATTTTGTTTTGTATGCAATACAAAAGTCATTGCAATATTTTCAGACTTGAGGCTTTGATCTAGATGGATCATACAAGTCAAATTATAGGTGACTTCAGTACAAAGGCTAAAAAATCAAAATGCTCGAAAATTTCTCGAACTAGGTTCATGTTGAGGATCTCATCGTCGTGATTGCGATGGTGTGAATAGTTTGTCAAACCAAGTCTGTATGCGAAAGTTAGGAGCAATCAAAGTTCAGGGCTGAATTTAGTGACTGGGCAGGCTTAAGGAGGCAACATTTTTGACAAAATCTAGCCATCGGATTCCAACCAACCTAGGCCAGATTTCGGGCAAATTTGTGGTCTATTTAAATTGACTCCTCCGGTCAATTTCCTAATTTTTCAAAATGCCTAATTATAATGTAAGAATAATAATAATAAAAAATTAGGGTGGTGAGCCACCAACCTCGCCACCCCCACAACGACCAACCCATAATATCAATTATGGGCCGACGGGCCAAGACCCTCACCGGCCCTCCCTCAACTACCATATCACATTAAACCATTTAAAAGAGGTGGGCGGGCCACCTCCGGTGGACCCAACCCACACCCCAACCGTATTACTATATGCCATATAAACAAGGAGGCCGACGAGGATTGAACTTGCCCGACCCACATGGGTTGGCCCCCACCGGGTGGCCCCATATGATAGTGCACCAACCACCCACTTAATTAACGTAACCAAACCATAACGATTTCTATCTGCGCCCTTTTAACTCCATGACCATGCTATGTTTTAAAAAACAAAGTTTGTTGGGTCCCTATAATACTAGTAATTACCCCATTACTATTGTAGTTGAACCCCTTATTAATATTGTTGTGCCCCTATTGTCCCCATATTTTTATTACTGTGCCCCATAAAATCCCTCTTTTGTTATTTTTGTGGCTTTATATTATTATTGTTAGGTCGGCTGGGTTATATTGTGACTCCTTAGACTCCTATATATAGAAAGGAGGTTTTGTCATTTGTATCATCCAAGAATTTCTCATTTGTGTAATGTAAAGGAGGTTGCCCCTTGAAGAGGCGATTCTAAGGCGTTCAACTATCTTTTCTATCTTTTTGTGAGCTGGTTTCATAACATTTGGTATTAGAGCTTTGGATTCTAGGGTTTTGCTGCTCCAAACAGGTCATCGTGGCATTCTTGCTATAAATTTTTTCTGCGATGTTTCAGAAGTTGAAAAAAAACCCATTTGAGAAGACATTGCACTAAATCTTAGGTCCAAATTTCAGAGCTTTTTGTGCTATATTTGCGGAGATATGATTTGAGGAAGTTGGTCTTTTTGCAGACTCCTGAATTACATTCCAAACAGGTGACCTGGGGAAAATCCTCATAATTTTTTCTCTGAGCATTGGATTGAAATTTCATAAGAAGGCATAGAAAGAGGATGGATTGTAGTTTCTTCTATTTATTTTCAGAGCTAAAGGTCGAAACAGTGACTTGTGGCATGTGTACAAGTTCGCTCTACTGAACTAGTCTATAATCAAGTCACTGTGGGAGATTTCACATAACTCTTCCTTTGAGAATCCCTGTATCAGTCTGGTGGCATTGGAAAGAGGACACAAAGGGCTACCACAGGTCACAATTTCAAAATTGGATGTTCTGAAAGTATAGAGATACATCAGAGGCAATATCGAGCTCCTACAAAGTGAAAAAAAGGTGTGTAGATTCTTTTAAATTTTTGCTTAAGA
>APFE030868973.1:14928-90406 GCA_000404065.3 Pinus taeda | reverse complement strand
TCATTTGTGTAATGTAAAGGAGGTTGCCCCCTCAAAGAGGCTGAATTCTAAGGCGTTCAACTATCTTTTCTATCTTTTTGTGAGCTGGTTTCATAACAAAGTTATATGTTATATTTGGTTCCATAGAGATTTGAACCCAGAACCACCTCCTGCAAGTGCGCCAAACTTAGCCACTAGGTCAAAAAACCTTCATTGCAATGTCTGCCCAACTTTTGACATATAAACCTAGCATTTGCCTAGTGTGCCTAGCATGGAGGAGGGGAGGAGCGCGCATGTGGATCGACACATTTTTTTTAATTAATTAATTTGTAGGCAAAACCATGAGCAGTGCAGAGAGGGGGCCAAAACCAGGTTTTCACTTTGTCAGTTTTCGACAAATTTTATATGGTTTTAGCATTTCTCGATGCCACGAACTCAACGGTGTTGTCCGTTTCTCCATCAGAGATATGCAATTTTTGGGCTTCTTCAATTTTGGAGATATAAGGTCATCATTTTGACTTTGGATGTACTTTCATTATTTTTCCATCTAATGAAAACATGGCCTCCCCACTAATTTGAGCAAGGCCCGGAGACGTAGTCTCTCCTGGACGAACTCTGATATCAATCTTGTGTCTTCTATGCATGACTAAATATTCTTTTCTTCCTCTTCTTTTATGCACTTGTAATTTCATGGTTAAATGCAATATTAATATGTAATTCTTTAATGCATCACAAGGAAAATATTTTTGGGATCAAGTGGTATTAGAGCTGGTCTTTGTAGATGTGAATTTCATGTTTGTATGCTAACAAGAAACAAGCTTCAAAGAGGCGAAGGGAAACTAAAGTCTTTCGATCCCGAAGCAGGGCATGCACATCAAAGGAGAAGCATGGCAGATGAAGAGGAGCTCAATTTCCACAAAACCTTCTATACAATGGCAAAAAATGTCGTTCAGTTGCTTTTAAGGCTTGAGCAAGCAGAAGGGAAAAAGGTAGAAGAACAAGGTTCAATGCATGGAAATGGTAGAGGAAAACCCCCTCCTTCTCCTTCCACGAATGAAAGTTCTTCTTCCTCTCATCACCATCATCATAGAAATTCAAGGGGTGCATCTAAGAAACCTTTCTTTAAATTAGATGTCAAATTTGATCTCCCATGTATAACAATGAAAGTAATACATAAAAGATTAATAATTGGATTAGGTAGATTGGGATGTACTGCAAGATTCGATAGATCGAAGAGGACATGGAAAAGATTCAGTTGGCCTCTCTTCGATTGAGTGGCACTGCTCTCGTTTGGTGGGAGAGCAAATTGCAAAGCAGTAAGAGTGTGGGTAATCTTCTTTCCTCATGGCCTAGTTTCATTTCTGCATTAAAAGAACAATTTTACCCCTTGGGTTATAAGCAAAAAGCCTTAATGGATTGGCAACACTTAAGGCAAGGTAGAGATCAAGATGTTCAGAGTTTTACCGAGAAATTTAGAAAACAAGCACTTAATTTGGGCGTTGCACTTAACTCACCTGAAGTAGTAACTAAGTATATTGGATCATTACATAGTTACATTAGACATTTATTATTATTGTTTGAACCTACTACCATTGACTCGGCCAGTGTAAAGGCCATTCATATGGCAAACAGGGGAACACATGGATGAGACGACCACCCAAAGAGAATAGCAACAACCAAGAGAAGGGGAGAAAATCCCTCTTGTACATATTGTGAGAAAGAGGGGCATGACAAAGAAAATTGTTGGAAGCTGCACCCTGAGCTGAGACCTGAAAGGAATGAAAGAAAGGGAATGGGAGAAAGCTCCAATACAACTAGTAACCAGCCAATGACAAACGATGAAACTCCTTCCTCATAGTCCAGCAATAACGAGGTCTCCATGAACACTTATCGGAGGAACACCAGGGGAAATCGCCCCAAGGCAACCCCAAAAGTTTGGAGGAAAAATAATCGTTGGAATCATTGCAACAAAGAGGGACACCAACAAACCACGTGCCTGATGCTCCATGCTTTGGAAGCATCGCTAGAGGAGCCGAAAGGTGAACATGTTCAACAAATGAATCCACCCCATCCACGATGGTTTGCTTTATTAAGTTGCCTTTTTTAGAGGTAGTAGCTTGTTATGGCCACCATTGTAAATCATACGTTGCAAGTAAATGTAAAAGTGATGGTGTGTCTCCCATCACTTCAAAATGCAATGGTGATATTTTGGCCTTTCTTTATTAATAGTTGAGGTACTAATTACTTTTTATGTAATCCTTGGCCAATGAGTGTGTGTTATAAACTCTTGGCAAGGAAGGGTTGTTGAGTCATGTGTGGTGTGCATGATTGCAAAAGCTCTACTGGCTTCATGTGCAGGTGATTGAAAGTGTGGATTGAACAAGACACAAACAATGTGCTAAGTGTAGATGCTTTTGGGGTCCAAAAGCTCTTTAGTTGGGAGGAATGATCTAGATGGATTGTACAGGTCAAAGTATAGGTGACTTTAGTACAAAGGCTCAAAAATTAAAATGCTCGAAAGTTTCTCGAACTAGGTTCATGTTGAAGATCTCGTCTTCGTGACCGCGGTGGCGCGAATGGTTCATCAAACCAAGCCCGTATGCGAAAGTTAGGAGAATTCAAAGTTCAGGGTTGACTTTGGCGACTAGGCAGGCTTAAGGAGGTAGCATTTTTAACAAAATCCGGCCAACCTGGGCCAGATTCCGGGTGAATTTGTGGCCTACTTAAATTGACTTCTCCGGTCAATTTTCCGATTTTTCAAAATGCCTAATTATAATGTAAGAATAATATTTATATATATATATATATATATATATATATATATATATATAATATATATATATATATATATATATATTTGGGTGGCGGTCACAACCCCGCCACCCCCAACAATGACCAACCCATAATATCTAATTATGGGCCGACGGGCCATGACCCCCACTGGTCCTCTCTCAACCACCATATCACAATAAATCATTTAAAAGGGGTGGGTGGGTCACCTCCGGTGGACCCGGACCACACCCCAACTATATTACCATATGCCATACAAACAAGGAGGCCAACGGGGATTGAAATCGCCCTGCCCACGTGGGCCAACCCCCACTGGGCGGCCCCATGTTAGAAAATTATATATTACGGAGCAATGGAACACATAGAATATTGCAGAAATATAAACACAAAAAACGCATAAAACCAGAGAGACACAGATATACGTGGTTCACCTAGTTTGGGCTACGTCCACCCCAAACAGCCAGTCCTTCCTTTCTATTATCTAGCAAAATTAAGAGACACAACCTACAGTAGATCCATTGTAATATCCTCTATTTTCTCTCACAGTCTCACCTCTCTATTTCTCGCTCGGAGAATACACATCTATTACACAGCCTTAATACAATGCCCTGATACAAAGAGAGGGGTTTCCTTCTAGGGAAAAACCCTAAACTAAACATAAGTTCTACCGTTAGATCATCTGCCTAATGAACGCTCCAGATTGACTAGAAATTACTATACTTTTACAAGGCAATTTTACATCTATTTTTAGCTTTGGGGGCGCTGCCCCCGAAACCCCCGCGGGGGGACCGCTGGTCCCCGGACTCCCCAGCCGGGGGGGATCGGCCCCCCCGAACCCCCGCAAGGGGGGGATAGGTCCCCCCCCCTACACCCCCCCTCATGGAGGGGTGTACAAAATTCCTGGTGTATACATCCGGCTGAAATAAAGACCTCTAAATAATCATGCTCCACACCCAACAATCTCCCACTTGGAGAATGATTATAACAACTCCACCACTGCTTCATTTGCTGGACAATGACTCCTCTTTGGACCTCGCTATTTCTCATCTTCATTGTCATCCTTGAAGACCAATTGAAACTAAGCATATTCTCAGTTGCTCCCTGGTTACAACTTTTGTTAGCATATCTGCAAGATTCTGGCTAGTGTGTATCTTTTGCAGCTTCAACTCTCCATCTTCTAACACTGATCATATGAAATGATACTTGAGTTGTATGTGTTTATTCCTGGAATGAAATGCTGATTTCTTTGCAACATGAATGGCATTTTGGCTATCACTGTATAATGTGCCCATATCATGCTTCTTACCCAATTCACCCATAAACCTTTGTAACCAAATTATTTCTTTACTAGCCTCTGTAGCAGCAACATACTCTTCTTCTGTTGTTGAAAGTGCAACAACACTTTGGATTTTTGAAACCCAACTGATAGCTATTCCACCTACAGTAAATACATATCGTGTAGTGCTCCTCCTATTATCTTTGTCACCTGCCATATCTGCATCAACATATCCCTATAGAGAAATGTTTGAACCACCAAAGCATAATGCTTGATTTGTAGTACCTCTCAAATATTTGAGAATCCATTTCACTGCCATCCAATGTTCTTTTCCTGGATTTTTCATGTACCTACTTACAACTCCCATTGCATGTGCAATATCAGGCCTTATGCAAACCATTGCATACATTAAGCTTCCAACTGCTGATGCATATGGAACTTTAGACATATAATCCATGTCTTCTTGGGTCTTTGGGCACATCTCCTTACTAAGTTTGAAATGCCTAGCAAAATGTGTACTAACTGGTTTTGCATTGTGCATATTAAATCTTTTCAACACCTTTTGTATGTACTCATTCTGCGACAATGTTCATTTGTGATTTTTCCTGTCTCTAGCTATTCTCATACCAAGGATTTGTTTTGCAGCTCCCAAATCCTTCATTGCAAATGAATTTGCCAATTTTCTTTTGAACACATTTATTTCCTGCATGTTAGACCCTACAACAAGCATGTCATCTACATACAATAACAATATAATATAGCTGCCATCATTTTGCTTTTTCAGATAAACACAATGATCAGAGTGACATCTAGGATAACCTTGTTCAAACATAAACTTGTCAAATTTTAGATACCACTGCCTTGGAGCCTGTTTTAAGCCATACAAGCTCTTCTTCAACCGACACACTAGTTTCTCCTTCCCTTTTACCTCATATCCTTGTGGTTGTTGCTTATATAACTATTCCTCCAAATCCCCATGGAGAAAGGTTGTCTTTACATCTAACTGCTCAAGAAGCAAATCTTCAACTGCTACTAGACTTAAAATAGTTCTAATTGAAGTCATTTTAACAACAGGATAAAATATTTCATCAAAATCAATACCTTTCTTCTATGCAAACCCCTTCACCACAAGTCTAGCTTTGTACCTCTATTTTCCTCCATCTTCTTCCTTCAGCCTATAAACCCATGTATTCTGCAATGTAGTTTTACTTGCAGGAAACCTGACTAAGTCCCAAGTTTGGTTATGCATTAAGGAGTCCATCTCTTCTTCCATGGCTAGCTCCAACTTTTTCCTACTTTCAACCTGCATTGCTTTTTCATAACATTCGGGTTCACCAGAATCAATCAACAATAAATAATATAATGAAGGAGAGTATCATTCAGGGGGTATACCTATCCTAGTAGATCTTCTAACACCACTTTCAGTTGTTTGGGGTGCCTCTTGTTATTGTGGTGGTTGTTGTTGTTGTGGTTGTTGATTATTATTATTTTTAGGCACCTTTACTTTTTCAGTGATCCCATCACAAACTATGTATTCCTTGTTTTCTTTTTCCTGTTTCTTTTCCTGCAACTGATTCTTATACAAGGCCTTTTCATTGAATATTACATCTCTGATCCTAATGATTTTGTGATTTTCATAATCATATAAGTGATAACCAAAATCATTAACACCATATCCAATAAAGGTTCATTTCTTTGATTTTTCCTCAAGATTTGTTCTATTTTCTTTATTAATATGGACAAAGGCCTCACAACCAAAAGGCTTTAAAAACGAGTAGCTTACCTTTTTACATGTCCATGCTTCCTCTGGAATACTACCATCCAAGGAACTTGAAGGCCCTCTGTTTATTAGATAAACAACAGTATCTACAACATCTACCCAAATTTGCAAAGGCAATCCTGCATGCAATCTCATGCACCTTACACGCTCCATGATTGTTCTGTTCATCCTTTCTGACACACCATTTTCTTGTGGTGTTCTTGGAACTGTTTTTTCTCTGCAAATTCCATGCTTTGAATAGTACATCAAAATCTTTGCTGCAATATTCACCTCCATTGTTTGATCTGAGACACTTCAATTTATTTCCTGTCTCAATCTCAACCAAAGCTTTCCATTTCTTGAAAGTATTAAATACATCAGATTTATTTTGAATAAAATAAATCCAAGTTTTTCTAGTTGCATCATCAATAAAAGTAACATAATAACGACAGCCATTGAGAGATGATACCTGAGCAGGTCCCCAGACATCTGTATGCACAAGTTCTAATTTTTCACTCTTCTTTTCTTTCTCAACTCTGAGAAATATAACTCTCTTCTATTTTCCATAAATGCAATTCTCACAGAAGTCCAAATCAACATTCTTCAAACCTGGCAACAAATTCCTTGAGTGAAGAATATTCATCCCCTTCTCACTCATGTGTCAGAGCCTATGATGCCATAATGCTACATCTTCTCCTTCGGAAGTTAAAGAATTAACAGAGTTAGAAATACCATTGCATAAATACAATGTACCAACCTTTTTGCCTTTTGCTATTACCAGGGCTCCTTTGGTGACCTTCCAAGCTTTGTCTATGAAAATTGTCACACAACCTTCATTGCCTAACTACCCTGTTTAAATCAGACTTTTCTTTAGATCTAGAAAATGTATTACCTCCTTTAGTAGCCATTAGTTTCCATTCTACAATTTTACAAGGACCTTACCCATTCCAACAGTTTTATAGGATTTATCATCACCCAAACGGACTTGTTCAAAATCTCCTTGAACATAGTCATGAAAATATTTCTTATCAGGTGTGGCATGGAATGAAGCCCCTAAATCTACCACCTAGGAATCAATAATATTTTCGAAAGAAAGAATCAAAGCATCTTGTAACACCTCACCTGTCACATTTGCTTCATGATTGTTTTCTTGTTGTGCATCTCCTTCTTTTCCCTTCCGAGATCTATAGACTTTCTTTAGGTGTCCTTTCTTTTCGCATTTCCATCACATTATCCCCGATCTAGACTTGGATCTTCCTTTCCTTTATTTACTATGATATCCTAATCTCTTTCCTCTTTCCATTTTTCTTCCCCTAGACTCTGCACTCAAAGCATTACTCGATCTCTCACCGAAGCTTTTCCATCACATTTCCTCACCAAGGATAGCACCGACAACATCATCAAACTTTAAAATACTAGATCCAGAAATAGAGTTACTAATGGCCATTACTAAACCATTCCAACTTTCTGGCAATGAGCACAACAATAACAGAGCTCTAACTTCATCATCAAAGTTTACCCCTACAGAACTTAACTAACTTGTAACTGTATTAAAATCATTTAAATGGTCTGCAATAGATCCACCTTCCGACATATTCATAGTAAATAACCGTTTCATAAGAAATACCTTATTTGAGGCCGAGGTTTTTTCATATAGTTTCGCCAATGCCTGAATCAAACCCTCTATCGTTGTTTCCTTTGAAATGTTGAAGGCGACCGACACTGCGAGGCACAACCGTACTATACTAAGTACCTTTCTATTGAGAATGTTCCATTCTTCATCTATCATAGCTGTCAGCTTCTTTGTTTTTCCACTCAATGGTAGGTATAGATCTTTCTGATACAGATAATCTTCCATCTGCATCTTCCACAGTGGGAAGTTTTGGCCTTTAAGTTTCTCGACCCGAAACTTACCATCTTCTACCATTGCTCCCACTCGAACGAGAATCCCTTCTTTCATGTGAGTTTATCAACCAAATAAACCTTCGGCTCTAATACCAGATGTTAGAAAAATATTATATATGACATAGAAATGCAAGACATATAATATGCAGAGAAACAAAAACACACATAAAACCAAAGAGACACAAATATACGTGGTTCACCCAGTTTGGGCTGTGTCCACCTCGAACAGCCAATCCTTCCTTTCTATTATCCAGCAAAATGAAGAGACACAATATACAATAGATCTACTGTAATATCCTCTGTTTCTCTCACAGTCTCACCTCTCTGTTTCTCGCTCTGAGAATACACACATATTCCACAACCTCAATACAATGCCCTCATACAAAGAGAGGGGTTTCCTTATAGGGAAAAAAACCATAAACTAAGAATAAATTCTACCATCATATCATCTCCCTAATGAACGGCCCATATTGACAAGAAATTACTATACTTTTACAAGGCAATTTTACATCTGTTTTTATGCCATGTTGCCCAAAAAGGGCACCCCAACAGCCTAGATTTGGCCAATTCAGCATCATTAAGTAAGATGGGGCCCCTCCTTGAGTCAGCCACCTTGATGGGGCCCCTTCACCCCACCTTCCAACCAAACATCCGCCAACCCCAACCCACCTTGTTGGGTTATCTTTTTTCATATAAAACTTCCAACCAGCTCAGCTTCACAAGATTAAAATTTAATCTTCTATCCCCTCGCCCTTGGCTTATTTTTCTTCATTTACCATTCCTCCACTCATCCTTGGCCCAGACCCTCGAACCTTTGGGCTCATCGAGCTCTCGACCCAGCCCTAGCCCCTCAGCCCTTCGGCCCATCGAGCTCTCAACCCAGCGCCAACCCCTCAGCCCGTTGGCCCTTTGTCCATCCCATCCGAACCTTTGGTCTCGCTGGCACAATGGGGTAATGGGGTTGGGGCTGGGTTAAGAGCCCAATGGGCCGAAGGGCTGAGGGGCTCGACCAAGAATGAGTGGAGGAAAGGCAAATGAAAAAAAATAAGCCAAGGGCAAAGGGATAGGATCTTAAATTTTAATCCTATGAAGATGAGCTGGTTGGAAGTTTTATATGAAAAAAGATAACCCAACAAGGTGGGGTGGGGTTGGTGGATGTTTGGTTGGAAGGTGGGGTGATGGGGCCCCATAAAGGCTCAAGGAGGAGCCCCATTGGTGGATGGTTGGAAGGTGGGGTGAAGGGGCCCCATTAAGGTGGTTGGCTCAAGGAGGGGCTCCATCTTACTTAATGATGCTGAATTAGCCAAATCCAGGCAATTTGGGTGCCATTTTTGGGCAACATGGCGTAAAAACAGATGCAAAAAATCCATTACCCCATTGTGCTGGTGGGACCAAAGGTTCCAATGGGCTAGCTGAAGGGCCAAAGGGCCGAGGGGCTGGGGCTGGGTCGAGAGTCCAATGGGCCGAAGGGTCGAGGGGCTGGGCCAAGGATGAGTGGAGGAAAGGCAAATGGAAAAAAATAAGCCAAGGGCGAGGGGATAGGAGATTAAGTTTTAATCTTGTGAAGTTGAGCTGGTTGGAAGTTTTATATGAAAAAAGATAACCTAACAAGGTGGGGTGGGGTTGGTGGATGTTTGGTTGGAAGGTGGGGTGATGGGGCCCCATCAAGGCTCAAGGAGGGGCCCCATTGGTGGATGGTTGGAAGGTGGGGTGAAGGGGCCCCATCAAGGTGGCTGGCTCAAGAAGGGGCCCCTTCTTACTTAATGATGCTGAATTGGCTAAATCCAAGCTGTTTGGGTGCCATTTTTGGGCAAGAACAAGTCCCCACCGCACCCCCCCGTATGGAGGGGTGTACATTCTTCCTGGGGTATACATATGGCTGAAACAAAGACCTCTAAATTAGGATGATAATCATGCTCCACACCCAACAGGTTAAGTCAATAGTGGTTGGTTCAAACAACAACAATGAATGCCTAATGTAGCTATGCAATGAGCCAATATATTTAGTTACTACTTCAAGTGTATCAAGTGCAATTCCCAAATTAAGTTCCTTCTTTCTAAACTCCTATGTAAAACTCTAAACATCCTGACCTTTGCCTTGCCTTAAATACTGCCAATTCATTAAATCTTTTTTCTTGTATCCCAAGGGATAAAACTGTTCCTTTAACACATAAATAAAATCAGGCCATGAGGAAAAGAGGTTACCCACATTCTCACTGCTCTGCAATTTGCTCTCCCACCAAACGAGAGCGGTGCTACTCAGTCATAGGGAGGCCAGTTGAATCTTTGCCTCATCCTCCACGATCTGTTGAACCCTGCAGTAGACCTCAATCTGCCTAATCCAGTTATTAAGCTTCTCTCTGCTACTTTCACCATTAAACAAGGGAAGATCAAATTTAACATCTAATTTAAAGAAAGGTTTCTTAGATGCATCCCTGGGATTTCTATGATTATGGTGGTGAGAGGAAGAAGAACTTTCAACCGCAGGAGGAGAAGGTGGGGGGTATTCTCCACCATTTCCATGTGCTAAACCTTGTTCTTCTACATTTCTCCCTTCTACTCTCTCCAGCCTTAAAACCAACAAACTGACATTCTCTGCCATTGAATATAACGTCTTTTTGAAAGTGCACTCCTCTTCAAGATGAGCCTCGTCTTCCATGTTTCTCCTTCGATGTGCATGCCCCGCTTCAGGATCCAAAGGCTCTAGTTCCCCTTAACCTCTTCAGAGTCTGTTTCTTGTTAGCATACAAACATACAATTCACATCTAAAAATCCCTGCTCTGATACCACTTGATCCAAGGATATTTTGCTTATAGATGTATGAAAACAATCACATGTGAAAATTGTAGCTTAACATAGAAATTTAATGTGCATGCAAGAAATAAGAAGAAACACATAAAGGCACAAAAACAAGACACAAAGACTTGATAATGGAGTTCGTCCAACTTGTACTACGTCTCCGGGCCTTGCTCAATCAATGGGGAGGCCTTAATTCATTAAATGGCATGAAAAAAAGAGAATAAAATCATCAGTTACATAAAAGGAGTCTTATACCTCCATTCTGAAAGATGGCTGAGAAAAGGAGAACTCAGATGGAGAAATGGATAGCACCACTACATCCGTGGTGTCGGGAGGGGCAAAAACCATATAAAATTTGTCCAATTCAGACAAAATGATCAATCGCCCCTCCTGCAAGTTACTGCCTCGAATTGCGTGTAAAATTTCCTCTCCTCCCGTATTATTTCCAATCATCGGGCTTTTATAATGTCTCTTTTGTGACAAAGGCTGCTTAAATCGGGGTTGTTTTGTCCAGAATGGAAGCCGTTTAGGTATAAGGGTCAGCGGGCACAACTAACCCTTTAAAATAGCCCTTTTTCCACTCAAGCAATATAAACAAAAAACATTGAAAAATCCGAAAGGCCAAACCTCAAAATATGTCAAATCGGACCTATAAATCCATCAGGTCCAGTCCCTATTACAAATCACTATCATTGATGTTAATGGCCCTGTATATCGAGGAATCGCTGATCGTTGATCGTCGATATGCCAATTAGATCTGGACCATTGATCTTTCCTTTGATCGAATGGTCCAAATTGCATTGCATCGCCCCTTGGTATCAGGGAATCGTCGATTTCTCGACCGCTGATTTAATCCTGGTTGTTGATCGGTTTCCTGATTCGATGGCTAAGATTGCATGTTGCTGATTGGCAGATCACAATCGCAATGGCCTGAAGGTCCTAGTCTTCTGCCTTGTGTTTCACCGACCCAATCCACCAACGTTGATATTGGCGATCGCTACATCGCAGGTCTGAAGTCCCCGATATTGCTGACTACCTGCCTTCCTCTAACTCGATATATCAGCGATCGTTGATCGGGGGTTGTTAAGTCCACCCTTGGCATGTTTTCCGATGCGATTTCCTTTTTAAAGCCTAAAAACCCATTTTTAGGAGAAAATGCCTCAATTCCCAAAGGAACAAGGCAATCTTCTTTCTGCCATAACTTTATTATCTAGACTTGGATTGGAGTGTCATTCACACCTTTGGAATCAGGGTGACGAGCACTTCGATATGAGGTCAAGATATTTGCCTTTCTGCCACTTTTAATTTTGATCTTTTCCATGCCATTGTATCCAAAGATCCACCTGGATCAGTACTGTCTAGGCCTCCTAGTAAAGGAGAAACACTAGAGGTGAAAACTCATACTATGATTTTCTTTAACTCACATTACTGTATTACCCTCTCCTAGATCAAAACAATTGTGATTTCGAAAGCTTTGTAAGTGTGTTTACCTGAGAAAAGGAATAGAGGAGACTATATCCATAACTAGGTCAAATGGAGAAGAAAAGGTAATCCATGCAATGAATCAATACTTCCTTAAATACTAAGACCTTTCACATAAATGTGAAACCTAAATAGAGAATTTGGAGTTCTACTAGTGTGTCTCCAAGTGTTCTCAATGCACCAAACATCCTCCAAAATAAAGATCTTGTGATCTTTCATTCCAAGGTCACTTCATGGTTATCTAATGTTTTGCTAAGTCTTCTTCGAAGTGTCAAATTCATTTGCTTATACATGCTCTTTCTTTGATGAATTCACAAACACAAATATTTCTATGCAAGCTTAGATAGCCATTTCACAACTCTTAAAGGTAAGGCTTTCCAATCACTAGTGACACTGACTACACAATAAAAAAGCATAGTGTACTATGCAATACATTTCAATAGTTAGTGTGCATTCTCCATTAACAATATTCCTCACTTCGATTGCAATTGTACTTTATTTTAGTGAGTTTTCTCAACTATCACTCTAATGCACCTTTATTTTCTAGGTTTCGCTTTCACATTAATCATTTTTTCTTGCATTCACTTTAATAAGTGTGATTTTCATGTTATCTTCACTCTGGCATGTTTCACTTTCATTTTCATTTAGCCTTTGCAGGTGTTTTTTGCACATTTCTCTCACTTTTGCAAGTGTTGCCTTGTGGTTAAGAAAGTGTTGCATCTAGTCAAATGGAGCCATTTGTACATTCTTGAAGGGTAGTCCTTATGCATTATCCTACACTATTGTGTTCTATTCATCATACAAACATGCATTAGACACATTCCCCAATCGTTGATCATTATTTCACTAATGTTGTCACTTGTGTCGCAGAGTGTGTCTTAAGTGTCACACATTGAGGAAATTATTATACTATTTTTGTTTCAACATGAACATACTAATTGTGGGTGGTATTTCCTTCCATGTCGACTGGTTGATTATCTATAATTTGTGATCATGCTCAAGTAATTTTTTTGTTCCATCTCTCATGTTTTCGATCCCACACTTAGTCATTTTCTGCAATAGATCCTTCTCTTGTCAACCTCCTCCAAAACTACCTCCCTGAACTACACATTACCTAATATCAGGCTATAAGAAGCATGTCCCCTCAGGAATTATGTAGTGCATAGTTACTACCTCCAAGGACTGTGTATTCTATAGTCACAGTGCTCAAGGATTACCTCTTGCTCCCTAGAATTGCACAATATTTCCTCCCGGGAAGCCTCCTTTTGTGCATTACACATTTGTAAGCAATATTTTATCTCCCTGTCTCCCTCAACTATGCAACTGCGTAATCCACTAGCTCTCTCTCTCTCCTAAACTGTGCATTGTTCAGTTAAAGTGGGAAAAACTACCTCACTATGACCCTCAATTGTGTAGTCTTTCTTCTTATGCCTCAATTTGTTGTGAGTTGCACAATTGCAGTCATCAGTACCTCATACCTATCCTCTGGAACTATGCAATGCATAATCCCTAATCCTTCCTCCCCGATCAGTACCCATTTGTAGGTCAATTGATGGATTTCATGAAGAGAGTTAGACTAGGAGATTTCCGGACTGATGTCATCTTTTCATGAGCAAATTTCACTTGCAGGTAATATATATTGACATGATAGGATGATGCTTAGAGAGGAGAAGGAGACCATGCTAGAAGACACCTATAAAGTTGTGAAGACAATATGACTAGTGAACAAGAAGATGAAGCGACACTAGATCACAACAAAAAATGAAGGATCGAGATCATAGTGAAGACTCCATATCTTCAAACCTTTTGGAGAAGAAAGAGGAATAACATGCAACATTTATCATGAAGACACAAATATAGCAGCAAGACTCGAGAAGCTTTGCATTTCCAAATCATCAAGAAGCTTCATATCATCATTACCAAGTTATGGCTTGTACAATGTCATTGCAATGTCATATGTGTTGGGAACGGGATACCCCAAAGGGCAGTTTTGGGGCAAAAAGCCCATGTTTGAGTCAAATTTTGTAATAAACATGTAAAGACTCTTCATTTTGTGGTCACTGAACACGTAGGTGTCATATGTCATAAATGGTTGTCTGCCCTTAGTTTTGTAAAGTAAATTCGACTGTAAGAGATCTACCCATGGTCAGCGGACCATGGGATTGTATAAAAAGAGCTAAGTTGTAAGTAGTGTTAAAAAAAGTGATGGAGAAGAGAGTATTAGATTAGAGCTAGAAGTCTAATTTTTGGGTCGTAGCATAGGTAGAGGCTATGCAGCTAAGTGCGCAGAGGCTTAGGGTAGAAGTCTGCAATTGAGTGTGCAGACCCCTGTAGCTGTGTGCGCAAGGTGAATAGAGTCTGTAATCACTTGGAAGTTATCAATAAAGAGAAGCATTATGCAATTTTTGTATCTTTGTTCCAATTAATGCATCTTATCATTTTATGTATGAAGTTCCTTTATAATTCTTATGTGATGCGAGAATGTGTATGATTGTGTTGGATAACTGAACGCATATAAGAATATCTGTTATGCGGTGCTAACTATGAGTACCTAAGAAGATAAGTAAGATACTTAGACTAGTTTATGAATATGCATGGTACATTGTCTTAGCAGTGTGAAATTATCTAGATCAAGGGTTGGGGCTGTGCGAAGGTCAGTCGTACGCTTTCACGAAGGTCTTGAAGGACGGAATAGAGGACTCATCTGGCAAGCCCTAGAGTGAAGTGACCTGCGTGAAGGTAGGAATAAAGGGAATAAAACAACATCACGACCATCTCAAGGTGTGGAAACTTGGTTCCAGAATCCCCCCATACTGCTTCAGATGAGAATTCGGTCCATGCTCTGTAGGCTGATGCCGAAAGGGCTTGTTGAAAATGCAACAAGATGATGGAGCTTAGTGAAAAGAAGTCGCCTTCACTAAGTGGTCCCGTAGGCTATTTTTGGCGCAAAGTCTATTTTTAGACTATGTCTATTTTTAGACATATGGATCATGGTCTATGAGTTGCAGGATGCTATTTGTGGATGATTGGTCATGTGGTAAAAATATATGGACTTCTATTTTAGACATATGGGCAGAGTCTATTTTTAGACTGCCAGTCTAAATATAGAACAATCGAATATTATTAGCTCTTAGTAATATTTGGACTATAAACATTATCTTATCCTCTTGCAGCACTTCAGTTCGAGCTACGGATGTGGCACATGCAACTACCAGAAGGAAATACGCTTTTCTTATGGGTTAGTTGAGCTATTTCATGAAGGACTTCAATTAGAACTCAAGTGATTGAGTTTGGTGGAGCTGAATGAGGAGTTGATGGAGTTGTGTTCAGTTTGACTTAGTTGAACTAGTTGTAGTTAGTTTAACTGAAAAATAGACTAAGATGAGTGGTGTGAATTAATTTTTAATTAATTCACTAATTATTAACTCATAAATCAACTAAAAAATACATCAATTAACTCAGTGTATGGATAGTTCAGTGGAGATAAGTGTTAGAGATGAGTGAAAGGGCAAGACAGCTGTCAGTTGTGACTATAGTTGTGCATGAGATTTGCACAATCAATGGATTGAGATTGCCAATGAGGATTGCGTGGTATAGGCAAAGGGAATACGAATTTGGAGCTGATTCTTCAATCTATTCTCATATAGGTATTGCGCAGTGCTACGGAGGAGATTTGAACCTATGATTGATTTAGATCTGAGCTAGTTTGTGTGTAACAGGTGGAGATAGTGTTGAGTAATTGTGAGGAGTATTGTACTATGTATTGTTACATGTTCTCAATCAATATAATATACAGATAGTTGGGGGTTTTTAGTTGTATTCTTTCCCCGTGATATACTGTGTTGATATGTGCGATTGATGTTTCAATGTGCATATGCAATTGATGTTTTAATTCTGCAAATTGATGATCAACGTAGAGGAGGTTATGTATTATGCATTCATTCCGCAAATAGTGTATAATCAGGATAATCTCTGTGAATAAGTGTTATATTATTCAAAATTTCTACAGGGCTAATAGTGTATGGATTTGTTTAGCTAATTAACGCAAAACCTAGGTCAGGCCCCCTCAAGCCAACAAATGGTTCCATTGCCGGGACCAGAATCTACATAAGATATGTGTGATGTTGTATCACCCAATCCAACTAATAAAGATATTGGGTCCTCGTTGGATAGGAATATCCACGAATTCGCAGCGCAGGAGAACAGAAACCTATGACTGATAAAGGAACAGTGGCTGGATAGTTACCTATATACATAGATCCACGAGATCTTCTTCTGCTCCTTTATGATTGAGCTATACGAGTGGATCACGAAGCTAGCAGATAGCCAAGGAAAGTGGAAACTTGATGGTCCTATTGTGTGGACCCAAGAGCTAGTGCAAAGGTTGGAAGCATCTGAGAATAGGATCGCCCACACTATCGATCATTGGTTCGATTGTGTCATAGAAGGATTTGTGACTGAATTCACTGTCGACACCTTAGTCAGCTATAACGAGGTGAAGCAACACTTTTTCAAAGGACCACGAGGTAAGTACATGAAAGATTTGAATACCTAGATTAAAATGCTATTGTGCAAAAAATGGTTTATGCAACTACCTTGATGTTCGGGGTGACACGAAGCGGAAAAACTTATAGAAATGAAGGACATAAGGGTCTTGAATATAGTCCATTGGTCTCACCTTCGCTAGGTGATGAGGATGGAATAGCGTAGGTTTCTCCACGAAGTACTATTTAGTTAATAAGACAAGGATTCCCACAAATACCACCTTCGCCCACACCACCTCCAACTTCACCACCCTCACCTACGACTTCAACTCTACCACCTCCACCTCCACCACAGTTTAGTATGGCGAATTTAGTGAAGCTACCTTTGTTTAAAGGCTTGGGAAATTATGACCCGAACCAATTCTGGTTTCTTGTAAAAGTTGTATGGGAAGCTCAGGGCATTATAGATTATAACATGAAGAAGGCGACATTGGTTAGTGCTTTGCAAGATCGCGCACTAACTTGGTATATCAAGTACACTAGTGATAACCCGAATGCTAGAGTAGCAGACATCTAGACATAACTGAATAGAGAATTCAATAGGCCTAAATTTGAAGCACAGTGTATTGTAGGATTCAAATAAATCACGATGAAACTAGGAGAGATATCTTGGGAACTAGATCAGAGGTTGAAGTGTACAATCTATGAAGCTAACATGAACCTAACAAATGGACATCATCATGAGTGGTTTGTAGCTTCACTCCTACCACACTTAAGGGTTGCATTATCGCAACAGAAGAAAACAACTCAGGAAAAGGCCTTGGAGATCACAATGAGGTTGCATGAAACACCGATGCAGGATCCAAATCTGGGGGTTCAGCAGATCCATGCATAGTTGAAAAATCTTTGCCTTGAGATGCAAAGCTTGAAGTAGGACAGGATAGTTCGACTAGAGGTGTGCGAAGAGGTATGGTGTATGAAATGCAAGAGTCAGGGGCATGTCACAGACCATTGTTTGGTCTTTTGTGAACTACCTTACAGGGGGGAACCGATGCCTTTGAGGCCAGAAGCTCAAGCAGGACCAAACGTAGGGCCTGCATTGTGGTGTGCTATATGATAGGTAGTAGGAAAACATGCCACGGATAACTATCATTTTCTACAGAAGTTTGTACAGACACTACAACAACTATTCTGCAACTTTTGTAGGTCGGTAGGGCATGATGAGCGTAATTGCAGGAGTTATGAACTAATGATGGATAGAAATCCTACCTATAGGGTTCATGCCGAAACATAGCCCCGTGACCAGAGCGCATGGATGGCAAGGACATGATTTCAAGGGAAGCAGATGAGGCTGAGGCAAAGGAGGACCTGGCAGAGGTCGAGGACGGTTGATCTGCTACAATTGTGGAGGGTCAGGACACTATGCCTGCGATTGCACTAACCCCTATGCATTCGTCGTGCAAGTATTACACTCTATTTGATCATGAAATGGAAGACTGTCCTACACTGATAGCAAGGATACATGACAAAGGGGTGCTACCACCACAGCCTACTCAGAACCTACAAATGATGAGGTTTGAGCTGCGCGAAGAGGACCCAAATGTTAATATAGTGCTAAGAAGTGGAATCGCAACAAGAGATGACAAGGGGAAATAGCCCGAAGATAGTACATAGGTTCGCAAATCTCCAACAAAGGAAACTAAGTTTGATTTGGAGCACGCATGTGAAACATTCATGGAGGTAAAGAAGAGCTTCGCTGAGGCCTCCACCTTCGAAAGCAAGGACAAGCCTGATCAGGAGATGGACCATTTTATGCTTACAAATTTCTTGGATACCTACATGAAGCTACTACGTGATAGAAAGGTTGTGAAGGGGTTGCATGAGCTCATAAATAGATGTGTTGGAAACACTCATGCTGAGCCGCATGTAGTGCGAAAGATAGGTAAGAATAAAACAAGGATGGGATGAGAGATGAGACTGACCGCAGATAGGAGAGTATGAGATGGATCAGGCTATCATGGACCTAGGGTCAAATGCATACGTCCTACCTCAACAAACTTGGGAATAGATGGGCAGACTCGCATTACAATGGTCTCCGTTTCAGCTAAGGATGGTGAATTAGCATAAGATCATCCCCATGGGGTGGCTACAGGGGGTAACTATGGATAATGAAGGAGCGAACACGCTAGCTGATTTTGAAGTAATAGAGATAATGGATGACAACAATCCCTATCCTGCGCTCCTGGGAATTTATTGGGCTACTGATATGAACGGGGTAATCAATCTAAAGAAGTGAAAGATGATATTTGAGAAGAAATCACTATGCATAATAGTACCCCTAGATCCTGCTGAAGGATCGCACTATACTGAACCAGTCTGTGATTATGAGAGTGATGACGATCTGGACTGTATCTATAAGATAACAGCACGAGACCAAGATTAGGTGAATCCCACTGCGGATGGACGAATGACATGGGATCACAAGAGTTCATGCACCTCAGACTCTGAAGAAGAACTAGAGCACCGGTAGAATCAGTTACATGAAGTAACCATGCTGAGTTGTAACATGATGACCTAGTCACTGTGTTGTGTTTCGTTGGAGGTAAGAAATCTACCTACTTATGATGACCTGAATGATGTAGATATTTTTCTGGATGCATTTGAGAGGGAGGTACCAGAAAATCAGTGCTTCTAGGAGATGGACTAGGCACTATGTGCTACGCGCGCAAGGTGGTGGGGTGCACACAAGCTAAGCTTTGATGATTGGCATAAATGTAGAAGAATGATGAGAACTCACTTTGGGAAGTCGAAAATGCAAATGAGAGTATGATGGGTAGGACGATCCTCGTGCGCACTTGACCAAATGGGCTCAGACTTATGGAGAGAAGCCCCAACCTGAATGGGTACACTTGTTATATTACACACTGGATATTGTCCCGATGAATTAATATGTAGAAATAGAGCTTCACCATGGTACAGGTGAATGGGATATTTTGCGCGAAGGATTCATAATGACATTCAGTTTCGAAGACGATTTTGACTATATTGATGAAATGCTACAAGAGGTGAAAGCAACAATGTTTAGGATATCGTAGGATCCTTTAGACCTGATTCAGCCTGAATGGGCTACTCAGCTGAGCCATGTGCTAGAATTTTATAACATAACTGCTGAAGAAGAGGACGAGGATCCGTGAAAGATTAACATCCCTAAGACAGAAGGTCACCGTGAGGTTGAAGGACCGTAGGTTGAGAATCCGAATATAATTGTGCCACTGAAAACAAAACAAGTAAACATTGGTACGGAGGCCAAGCCCAAATTTGCAAAGATTGGAGATTACTGGGACGACGCAATGGTGGATAAGGTCGCTAAATTACTCCGCGAACACCAGGATTTATTCCCTACCAAGTTTACAAATCTGAAGGGGATAATTAGGGACTTAGGTTTGATGAAGATTACATTGAATCCCAAAATGAAGCTGGTTAAGCAACGACCGTACTGTCTCAATCCGAAGTATAAGGAGAAGGTACACTTAGAGCTAGACAAGATGCTCATGGCAGGCATCATTGAGCCTGTGTAATAATCTGACTAGGTAAGCCCAATGGTGGTACAAGAGAAAAAACAGAAGGATTAAATAAAGATATGCGTGGATCTTAGAAAGTTGAATGATGCTTGTGTACATGAGCCTTTCCCAACTCCATTCACTGATGAAGTGTTGGACAATGTAGGTGGCCAGGAGGCATATTCCTTCACTGGCGGGTTCTCGGGGTACAATTAGATCAAAATCAAACCAGAGGATAGGAGCAAGAAAACCTTCATGATTGAGTGGAGTTGTTTCTAGTACACTATAATGTCGTTTGGATTGAATAATGTGCCTGCAATCTTCTCGCGCGTAGTCATTGTTGCGTTCAAGGAATTTATTCATAAGTTCTTGGAGGTATACTTTCATGACTGGACTATGCTTGGGCTAGTAAAATGTCGTGTAGCGAGCTTACGCATGATGCCGGATACCTATCGAAGATAAAAGATCGCGCTCAACCTCAAGAAGTGTCTGTTATGTGTTCCTTTTGGGACCTTGTTGGGTCATGTGGTTTGCAGACAAGGACTGATGGTAGGCCCCACAAAGATCGCAGTAATACTGAACTTGGAGGCACCAAGGAGTGTAAAGAAGTTGCGCGCTACCTTAGGACATACGAGGTATTATAGAGAGTTTATCAAAGGCTATGCCCATATCACGCGCCTATGGAAAAATTGTTGAAGAAGCATGTCACATTCTGTTGGAATGAGGACTGTAAGAAGAGCCTAGATGTATTGAAAGAAAATATGGTGACTACGCTGATCCTAATCTTCTCGGATTGGAATAAGGAGTTTCATGTCCATGTCGATGCGTCATGTATAGCGCTGGGAGCAGTACTAACACAAGCTGGGGGAGAAGATTTGGACCATCCTATCGTGTTTGCAAGCAGAAGATTATTCAAGGCAGAGAAGAACTACTCCACCACTGAGCGCGAAGGGTTAGCCATGGTGTATGCGCTCCAGAAGTTTAGACATTACTTGTTGGGAGGCCATTTTAGGATGTACACATATCATTTTGCACTGAAGTACTTAGTCAATAAGCCTGTGTTGGGGGGGAGAATCTGCAGATGGCTCTTATAGTTCCAGGAATATGATTTTGATGTTATCGTGAAGCCTGGACGACTGAACGCAAGACTAGACCAGCTGTCGCGCATCGAAACAAGGGAAGAGCCCACTAATTTGGATTAAGGATTGCCTAATACGCAGCTATTTGTGGTGTGCATCGTGGATGATCATTTTGAGGATATAATACACTTCCTAATGACTTGAACTACCCCGGAAGGATACACTGTCCAAAAGAAGAAGGAATTAGTGGCGCGTGCATCAGATTTCTCTATCATTGCTGGGGCATCTATAAAAAATTAGGTCTAATGAGATATTGCAATGATATGTACCTGAGTTTCAAAGAAGCATCATCCTCGCAGATGCTCATGGGGGTGTCGCAGGATGGAATTATGCAGGAAGAGCAACTAAACTGAAGATTCTACGCGTAGGGATGTGGTGGCCAACCCTCCACCAGGACTCAAAAGCGTATTGAAAGGTGTGCGATGTATGTCAAAGGACTGGAAGGTCATCATGGGGAATGAGATGCCTTTAAATCCATAAATGACATTGCAACACTTTGAGAAGTGGGCGATAGACTTTATGGGACCCATTCAGCCACAAGGAAAGACGGGAGCAAGGTACATTATCACCGCGACAAAGTATTTGACTCATTGGGCAGAGGCACAGCCTGTAAAGGATTGAACATGCGCGACTGCCACAAAGTTCCTCTTTGAGAATGTACTAATGTGATTTGGTTGTCCAAAGATCTTGATGAGTGATGGCGGTTTGCACCTTTTGAAGGAGACGATAAGTGCCTTGACAGAGGAATTCCAGGTATACCACCAGAAGAGTACACCTTATCACCCGCAGGCTAACAGGATGGTGGAAGCATTCAATAAAGTGTTGGAGAATGCCCTGACCAAGGTTTGCAATGCTCAATGAAGTGATTTGGACCTATGCATACCTGCAGTACTATGGGCTTATCGAACGACATGCAAGAAGTTGACTGGAAAAACCCCCTTTAGGCTTGTCTATGGCATTGAAGTGGTAATGCCTATGGAATATATTGTTCCTAGTCTGTGCATAGCAGCACTCACAAGTATGACAGATCGCGGAGCCCTAGAGGAAAGGCTCACATAGCTAAATGAACTTGAGGAAGAGAGATTTCTAACTAGATTTCACCAACAGGTCCAAAAGCAACGCGAAAAGGCATGGCATGATCGACATATTACGCTATGCACATTTAAAGTATATGACCTGTTTTTGTTATATGATAGTAAGTTTCATAAATTTCCATGGAAGTTCAAGATGGACTGGTTAGGTCCCTATGTCATTAAGGATATTACCAATGGAGGAACGGTATAGCTATTCAAATTGAATGGAGATCCCTTCCCAGGAAAAGTGAATGGCAATCGATTAAAGCCATACACTGGCGTTCGACCATGTGACTAGATGAAGGTAGCACAATCTTAACACTCCAGGCAACTGAAAGGAGGTGTGGGACTATAAACTACACTACTCGAGTTGGGGAGATGTGCAATTGGAGGATGGTGTGAAGCAAGGAATTGTCACAGGGTCCACGATAGCATAGAGGCAGTTGCGCTACCTAGGGAGAAATCGCACAGGTCGGCTAGAAAGTGACCATTAAAGTCACTATTCATGATTTGACGGTAGAAGTGCGGCCAACTGGAGCAGGCGGCTGACATTTAAGATGAAATTTATGGCTCAGATCCTTAAAAATCTGCGGCCAATCGAGCATTAATGGAATAAATTTGGAGGGAACGGTCGGATTTGAATTCAAAATTCCCTATAAATTACAAGTGGTTTTCCAGCGAGAAACACTTGGCATTTTGAGAATTAAGTTGCTGAGCTCTTAGGCACCGATGGACCGAGAATTCTTTGAGGCTTTCGAAGAGACTCCTGCATTTGTAAACTTTCCAGATACGTTGTGAGCACTGTTAGAAAGTTTTATGTCAACACCTGCCGAAATTATAAATACCAAACAAGTAGTAGAGGAGCCGGCACAGGAAATGGAAAGAGAGGCAAAAGTTGCAATCATATGGGTCGAGCTAGAAGGACTTCACGCAAAGATCTCCACGCCTACCGAGTGACTCGAGGGTGAGTCACGATGTTTGTGTTGGGGACATGTTGGGAACGGGATCCCCCAAAGGGTAGTTTTTGGGCTAAAAGCCCATGTTTGAATCCATATTTGTAATAAACTTGTAAAGACTCCACATTTTGTGGTCACGGAGCGTGTAGGTGTCATAAGTCATAAAGCGTTGTCTGCCCTTAGTTTTGTAAAGTAAAGTCGACTGTAAGAGATCTACCCATGGTCCACAGACCATGGGATTGTATAAAAAGAGCTAAGCTCTAAGTAGTTTAAAAAAAAAGTGATGGAGAAGAGAGTCGTAGCTCAGAGCTAGAAGTCTAAGTTTTGGGTCATAGCGTAGGTAGAGGCTCTATAGTTGAGTACGCAGAGGCCTCTGGTAGAAGTCCGCAGCTATGTGCGCGGACCCCTGTAGTTGTGTGCACAAGGTGAATAGAGTCTGTAATCACTTGGAAGATAACAATAAAGAGAAGTATTCAGCAATTTCTGTGTCTCTGTTCCAATTAATGCATCTTATCATTTATGTATGAAATTCCTTTATAATGCTTATGTGATGCACGAATTTGTATGATTATGTTGGATAACTGAACGCATATAAGAACATCTATTATGCGGTGCTAACTGTGAGTATCTACGAAGATAAGTAAGACACTTAGACTAGTTTAGGAATCTGCAAGGTACACTGTCTTAGTAGCACGAAAGTGTCTAGATCAAGGGTTGGGGTTGTGTGAAGGTCAGTTGTACCCTTTCACGGAGGTATTGAAGGATGGAATAGAGGGCTTGTCTAGCAAGCCCTAAAGCGAAGTGACCTATGTGAAGACAGGAATAAAGGGAATAAAACAACAGAACGACCATCTCAAGGTGCGGAAACTTGGTTCCAGTATCCCCCCATACTTCATCAGCTGAGACTTCAGTCCGCGCTCTGCGGGCTGATGCCGAAAGGGCTAGTAGTGTAGGGATTTTTTTGGCTAATTAACGTAGAACCTGGGTCAGGCCCCCTCAAGGAAAAACTATGTGTCCATGAGTCTTTCCACATCATCATTTGGAATGCAATGGTGTATTTTCAAATAAAATGACAAAATGAAATGTGTGGAAGTCCAAGAGTCAAATGTAGAATATGAAAAGTAACGTATAGACTAAAGAGTAACTAGGATGAGTCCAAGAGTCTTGTAGGAGTTTAAGAGTCACTTGGAAGTTCAATAGTCGTGAGGGAAGTTCAAGAGTCATGAGGATATGAAAGGTCATTCCTCTTGTTATAAATACACCCTCATAACTCAAGCAAATAGATTTTGGAATCATAGAATTTAGAGAGCTAACCTTGGCTTCTCTAGCTTGGAATATGCTAGAAAATCATCCTTTGGAGAATCAAGGAGTGACTTAATCTTCCACTTTTGGAGCTAGTGTCTCATCATTGTAATTGTGTACTTGGATCTTTCACCTAATAATTAGAAGGTCATTGAGCCAACACATTTCCATGCATGTATCGTAAATATTATAAGACTATTATTTAGATGTCAGTGGTATATTTTTTGTTCATTTGTACTAGAGAAACTAAACTATTTCATTGGATTTGGTACTTATCTTGTTGAATGTGTGTTGTATGTGCTTTATTTATCATTATGTCTATGTGAACTATTTCGCTAGATAATTAACAAATATTTCCTTTCTCTTTTGTACCTATCTTAAGATAGTACTATTACTTTCATTCTAGAGACTCACTCTTACTTCCGTCTCGTCAAAGTCTCCTTTTACACATTTCAATTGGTGTTTCATAGTGTCAAATTTCTTGCTGATTTCAAAGGTATTATGCATACTCTCTTGTGTTATTTATTATAGCTAAGGAAAACCATAGAGTTATGGTAGTCGGGTCAATACTCCAGATGGGACTCCTACTCAAATGTTGCGAGGTCTAATTAGGACTTAACATCGGGAAGACCCCCTTGGTTGATGGACTTGCACCATCATCAATACCTCGATGGTTTGTAATTAGTTCATGCATTCCGTAATTGAAATTAATCATCGGGTCATCAAAGACTCTTTGATGATTAGGGTGTACTATGGCCCATTTCCTACATTTAGTACACCTAGATCCTCTCATTAGGGGAGTTTTGAGATTAAAAAGAGACCTCAAAAAAAAAAAATGCACTAACAAAATTAACTTTAAAAGAACCAATAGGGTTCAAGACAATGATTTCATCCTCAAGGGAAAATATTTTGGAGGGAAAAGAACAAAAGTACTTCTTTTAATTGTATCTTTGGCTTATCTCATTATTGGTTTACTCAAATGTCAAATGTAGACACCCGTTAGATGTGGAATTCAATTCGACATTCAAAGAGTACCCACTGTACATTCTTCTAAATATACCCAAATATATTAAAATATGAAATGCATGAAAAAACATGTTCAACACACTTTTTTCATGTATCTTCATTTTTTTCGATGTGGGTCTACTCAGAAGTATTTAGAGTGGGTACTCATTGGATTTGGAATTAAATTATGCCCAATGGGTTTCTACACTTGACATTTGAGTAAACCTATAAGGATAAGCCAAAAATAGAATAAAAAAATTAGTGTCCTTTATTTTTCTTTAAAAATTCATAAATATTATTTTATTATTTTAACTATTATTTTCCTTAGGAGGCCCATTTTAGACCTCAAAATTTTGCTAATGCAAGTTTGCATGGTATCTGGATCCCAAACCTCACAGAATCCTAGGTCCTCCTTTTCAAAACCATATCCTCCGTAATCTTCCCCACGCAAAAATAAAAACCTATGTCTATGAGCATTCCCCCTGGTCACTATTAATATGGCCAAATTTCTTTCTTATTTCTAGCCTCAAGAGTGGTTAGTGCACTAGTACTAGCCACGTTTAATTTTCCTAACCTTACATAGGGGATTTCAATATGGTTCTTATATCATCCAACTCCCACCCCACTCTCTTAGCTATACCCTTGCTTTCCCTTGAAACTTGTTTGAATTATTCTTATGACCCCATCCACTATGTCAATTCTAGTTCAGCCCCAACCAAATTCCACTCCTATTGTTCAAGTAGTTGGAAAGGGGGGAAAGGAAAATAACAAGGGTGTGAATAAGAACACAACTCAAGCTGCGACCATCTAAGCCATTGCACCAAAGTCTCCACCTCCTTGTGATTTGTGTTATCTTCTTGTCCATGCTACTAATAAATTTCCTTCTCTTCCTTAGCTCAAAGAGATTATTATCTTGGTTAACATGGAATTATACCCAACCATTATAGTGGTAAAAGTGTCTCTTCCTTATTCATCCAAGCATAAAATATCATTGCGCAAAAATCACCCTTGCACTTTTTCTGACAAGTATAGCCATTACTCCCAAATGCTACCATAGGCTTCCACATTTTTCTGATATATCTTTTGTCATGTGTTAAATTCAAGCCACTCATAGTGGAGTCTCTACTCCTCAAATTGTGACCCCTCGTTCCTCTCCTCTACCAAGGAAGTGAATCAATCAATCAATCATTGAGATTGGCCTCCCTGATCTGGAAATGGCTAAAAATATTGTATGTGTCCTTTATATTTGGTTTGTAGGATCAACAAATTTACACCCTACTTTTATGTCTAATAGCAAACATACAAACATGCATTTTATGTCCCATGTTTCTTCAATCACAACATCACTGTAGCCTTCACACACTAGTCATCAATCTACCACTGTATAAAATTTTTATGTGAACCGTGTTTCTCATTCCCATGGAAATGGTTCAAGATTCACTTCACCATATGTTCCACATAGTAGTGCACAATTCCAAATCATTACTCTTCCCCATCATGAATAACTTCTATATTCACATATCATTCCAAATCATCCAAGGATGATCCAGCTTATCATTCCTACTTCTTATCTCAATAATATAATCCCTCTAACACTTGTATTGTTGAATCAAGATAGTCTCATCTAGATAAGCACCAATTCACTATATCCCATGCCACTCCTTATTATGGTGACACTTCTTTACAAACCAAGAAATTTGGTCCTTTTGAGTCATATATGTAGTACCGAGATAGATTGACACTTCATCATTGTATGTATCCCACTACACTATTGCATCCATATCTAGAAGATAAGATATTAACAAAATTGTAACAACACATTATTTCCAAATCTTTGCCACCAGTGCATATGTAGGGGACATCATTCCCACCTATGTTCCCCTCCATCATGATGTGTTGGTGGGTAACATCTCATGCTTTGGGGCATGATGGCCCCTTTGACCAATTTTTAATTTTTTCACTATACACACTTGGCCTAGGCCCCCATGGTATAAGTATGTTATAGTATCATGCCATTCCTTGGGTATATATTCTACCATCCTCTCCAGCAAGCCATCTACATATTGCATGTAATTAATGATCACTACCATATATTGAATATTATACTCTATGTAATTCCTCGCTTACCATCAAATCCCCATGTTTTACTTGGTGGAGAGGGTGAATCTAGCCCCCTCTATTTGTTCATCTCTTCATCCTTGATTTGATTCTTCACTAGGAAACATCTTTCCAAGAAGCATCAAGGCACTTTTCTTCAGCCCCTTTGTCACTTTTTTGAACCATTCTTAGACAAGTAATTCCACCAACATAAAAGTCACCAATTCCAAATTCATTTTTTAGATTTTCCATGACAAGTTCACCAAGATTTAGGGCCTTCTTTGACTCTCCAAGCTCTACTCCACCAAATGCCCAAATGACTTGGAATTAGATGGAAAATCCTTTTTATAGAAAAATCCACCAGTTTTCACTTAGCCATTACAATCTCATCCAAGCCCCATTTGATGAACCATTTTCATTAAAGGAAATATCTCTTAGAACCCCCAATTGGGTCTTCATCAATTTTATCTACTTTTATACTTCACCGAAAAGAAATTTTTTCCATGAGGTGTCAAAGCCCATTATTTCAAATAAAAATTCTACATATTTGTCTCTCTTACTTTAACACCATCTTGTCTTTATTCTTTTTTACTCATGTCAAAGTTCGTCATGAGATAGTTACTCTAAACTAGGTCTCCTTTGGAACCATTCCCTATGGAATTTTGCATATCACAAACACCCCCTTGTTCATTGCATTTTCCTACCATTCAAAGGATATCACCTTAGGTAACCCCACACTTTCATAGATGGATTATCCCATCCATATATTTTCATATGTCATCTATCAAGTGTTAGTCTTCCCCATATGAGCACTCTAGAACCATTACTGCTTTTTCATTTTGATGTGCATGTCGCTTAATCCTCTTTTCATTGGAAGTTTGATCTTCTTTCATACTAGAGACAACAACAACCACATTTGTCATTATCATGTTGAAAATGCATGTCCCTGTAGAGTCCCCCATACTTTATAACCTCTTGGTTTATTGCAAGAGGGCCTTGTACCCCTTGTACTTGGCTTGATTAGTGGCAACATCATTTTTTCACCCTTGAGTCAAAGCATTAGAGATGAGTCACCAATATGTCCCATGAATTTTGTTTAGAACTCCCTTGTGTCTTGTTATAGTATCTCAACACCTCTGTAAGTCACACCCATCATTGTATTTTTGATATTTTACCTCCATAAGTCCCATAAATCTACAAATATGTCTTTAAAAATCATCTTTCCTAGTAACTTACCATTCCTTAAGAAATTATTTCAGTCACTATTAGGTCAAACTTCCATGTTATTCTCTCAAAAGGGAAGTTGTCAATCCACCCATCATTTTTCCCCTTTGGTTTCAATATTTATCAGTCACATTATACTATGCACCCCATTCCATTGTTGAGGACTCATCATTGCCTCAATTTTTGCAGGCCTTCCTCTATCAACTTTAGCACATTTATTCATTATGATTGTAAAATTACATTTTGTAGATGCTTTTCAACATATGTTGTGTTGACCCTTTGCCATCTCTGTGGTCATATTCAAAAATGTTGTTCAGTTTATCAAAAATAGGATGCATGTATCATCCATCACCACACAAGGTGCTCAGTCAATGTCTGATATAAGAATTATAAATATGTTTGCTATCTACAATATTCCACATACACCACGCAGGGTGATGTCTTTTTTGAAGGTCTGTATATATAAAAAAATAAATAAAACTGTGTAAAAATATATACAATATATAATTCCATGCATATCCATCAGGTGAGATCCAAAAGACTCAAAATTTTAGGGACTATCTACCCTGTGGTATATCTGATCATTGTAAGGCCTATGATAGTAGCGGTACTCGTTTGTGCCTCTATGTTCCTAAATCATCCACTCTCCTCAGGGAAGTACCGTGGCCTCCTTGGAAAGCCCGTCAGCACTGCAGTTATGTTCCCTGTAAATGTGTTGACATGAAATAGAATTAAATTGTGCTTTGTACAAGTTCACTTCATCCAAAATATTACTGAGAGTGTGTGAGTGACAAACATTAATATTATTGAACCAATTTACTATGATTTTTGAGTCACCATTATGTTTAGATCCATGCAATTATGACAATGAAAAATGCGGCAAATGTCGAAGTGTAATAAGTTCTGCAAAGTTATTCGTTCCCTCTCCAAGCCCCATCTTGACCTTGTAGAAATGTTGTTCATTTAGATATAAAATGAATCCACCACCACATCCATGGTGCTATGCAGCACCATCAAAAAAAGCCCAAGGAGATTTTCTATTGATAAGAACAGGGTCATGCGGTCTGTGAGGCCAAGGTCTATGTGGCTCAGGCAGCTGACGATAAACTGATATGATCTAGGCTGATATATACAGCCAGCTAGCAACTCTATCCTCAAATATAATGCAATTCCGAGCCAGCAATAGGTGCCAAGAAATAAGTAAGGGAAGACATAATTGTTTTGTTCCTTGATGCACATTGCACTAGTTTTCCTAGGCATGACATATATTATCACCCTGCCACTTCCCAGATAAATGAATCGAGGAAGAGACAATCTGCCAGATATTGTTCAGAGTATCACATTGAAGGAAGAGGTGCACTGTCGATTTAGTAGAATTTTTGCATAAGACGCACCAGTGAGGGCCATGGAAAGAGCGATGTGATAGTGATTCTTCCGTGGGAACTTTGTTTCTAAGGATACACCAAAAGAACAATCTTGTTCTCAGGGGCGAAACAAGCTTCCAGATGCTCTTCACCTTATTTCTGTCTGCTTCCGCTATTTGTGTGAAATCAGGTTGAGGTATCTGGCCTTTGGGGTGTAAATGCCATTCTCAACAAGGCTCCAAACAATTTCATTTGGTCCTTCCTTAATTTTGATGTGAGATACACTTAGTGCATTTATGTAGTCTTGCCATTCCTGGTGCCACTGTGGGGGAATATCAAGTTGATGGGAAGATTTCCATCCCTGAGAGAAAAATTTAGTGTTCATTTAATCCGCTATGTGAGCCAACACCTTTATCTCATGTGCATTGAGGTGTTGGATGAGCTCTCTTGATAGTTGGAATCTTCCTCCTCCCCCAGTCCAGGGATCCAGTCCAATGCGAGCCTTTGATCCATCGTTTATTCTCCAAACAAGATTGTTCCTGATGCTAGGCAGGGAATGTAGAAGGGCCTTCCAAAAATAATATATTCCCGATCTAGGCCAACTAGGCATGCACACCCAATCCATGATTTGGTGAGGCCAAATGTACTTGTAATAGGAGACTGTAGTCCATAGGTTCTGACCAGTCAATAAAATCTAGCCCATTTTTGCAGACAAGGCTTGTGCAAATAGTGCTAGGTATTTTAGTCCCCATCCTCCCCATTTTTTGGGAAAAGCAATCTTGTTCCAGCTGACCCATGCAAATATACTTTTGTCTTGTTGGCCATTCCAAAGATATCTGCTACAAATCTGTTGCAGACGGGCCGGAATGTTCCTAGAAACAGGGTAATGCCATCCAGAAAACAGGGGTGGCCCCGAGAACAGATTTTATAAGCACCAATCTGCCTGCTCTAGATAGGTATCGATGACTCCAATTAGAAAGATTTTTTTCCAACTTGGTGACAATCTAGACCCAATCTACTAATTTCTAATAGAGGGGATTTATCCAAAATCCAAGATATTTGAAACCTTTGTCAAGGGGGATGATACAATAAGGGAAGTGGTGCTGAGAAAGTTGTGACTCTTGGATGGAAGTGAGGGCTAAAGTGATGGTGTGTTTCCCTTGATTAGCCTGCATACCGGTAGCCTTCAAGAATAAGGAGAGGATTTTAGAGAAGGTAAGAGAGTCTCAGATGCTCCCATAAAGGAAGATGAGAACATCGTCCACAAGTAGGAGATGAGTGAGATAGCAAGAGTCAGTGATCTTGAGACCACTAGGGTAGCCATCTCTTTTTTCTTTAGCTAGTAGCCTGCTAAGCCCATCCATGACAATCAAAAAGAGTAAGGGGGAGAGGAGGAAGCCTTGTTTGAGGCCATGCTCAACATGAAAGAAGTGGGAGGCAGATCCATTGATGAGAACACTGAAGGTAAAAGTGGTGATACAAGCCATAATCCAAGTAACAAAGTCATGAGGAAAGCCAAGGTGCATGAGGAGCATCTTGATGTAGAGCCAACTGACTCGGTCAAAATCTTTTTCTAGGTCAATCTTTAAGATGATTCCTTTTATGTGTTTAGTCCAGATTGAGTGAATGGCCTCTTGGGCCATGCCAATGGCTTCATGGATCTATCGATGCTCAAGGAAGGCGAACTGTTGAGGGGTGATATGGTGAGAGAGAATGGGCCGAATGCGATTTGCAATGACTTTGGAAATAATCTTATACAGACAGTTGCATAATGAGATGGGCCTAAAGTCATTGAATGAGGAGGGGGAATTAGATTTCGAAATAAGGGCAATGAAAGTTGTATTGACAACATTGTATATGGATCTAGATAATCTACATTCTTCCACTAATTTAGCCAGATCATTTCCCAGGAGTTTATAGAAAGCAAGATAAAATTCTATCGTCCATACATCCGAGCCAGGACTTTTTTCCTTTTTAAACCATTTCAATGTTCCTTCCAGTTTGCCAGTAATAACAGGAGAGTTTAGCTCTTCCACCTCATCATCATTTACAAAACGAGGGAAATGACCAGCCACATTGATGATATCAGCAAAGTTAGAACCAAGAGGGTGTTTAAAGATATGCTTGAAATGAGAGGTGTCAAGATGGGAGAGCTTGTTGAAGTTGTCCGCAACTCCCCCATTAGGTAGGGGTAGGTTCCAAATTGTGTTAGAAACTTTTCTACCTTTTGCATAATTCTGTAAAAATATTGTGTTGTCATCTCCTTCTTGTAACCATATGGCTCTACTCCTGAGTCGCCAAGATTCCTCTCTCTCCTTCAGAATCCTTGCCTTTTGGTTTTCCAGCTCGATCAAGTGAGCTTTATCATTAGCTGAAGTAAACCCCCAATTGCGATCATCGAGCAGAGTACACAATTCAGCCTCGATTTGGGATAAAGATTGATCCTCCCTTTGATTTTTCACTTTGGCCCAGTTGATGGAAATATGCTTGAGCTGGGACAGGTTGTGGCATAAACCCTTAGTTAAGGATTCATGTCTATCAATAGGGTTGGCTTTCCAAAAATTCGAGACCAGGTTAATGAAACCAAGGTCCTGTAGCCAGACATGGTTAAATTTGAAAAGAGCTTTGGGTTGGGGATGTGGACCAAAGACTTCAAGATAAATGGGAGAGTGATCCGAGATACCCCCAGAACCCACCCATTATTTGAAGTGGTGCAGCTGATTCATTAGGGGAACCTTTATCAAAAAATGATCTAACCTTCTGGCTAGGGCAGCATCCCCCACCCTTCTATTTCGCCATGTAGGGAGTGGCTTATTCATGGGAATATCCACAAAGTTATGTTGATCCAGAAGGTTTGTCATGAAGCCAGTAATAGAGTCCACTTGAGCTTGAGATCCCCATAATTCCCCAAATCCCATGGAGAAGTTGAGATCTCCCCCTAGAATGATGTGATCAGATGAAAAGATCGAGAGATGAAGCAGATGTTGCGAGAATATTTCTCTCTAATGACAAGGACCATATATATTAATGACCCTCAGGTTTAGCCTGAGCTCTGTCGAGAAAAGATCTAAACCTATAAATCCAGGTCCTCCCCAGGATGCTAACAATCTGATGGTGTGGGGATTGAAACCAATAGCTAGGCCCCCTGATCATCTTGAAGCATCTATGGCCAAAAATTTCCATCCAGGAAGTAAGGAGGCTAATGTGCTAGAGATGATTTCGGCCTCACCTAGGGTTTCTTGCAGCATGACGATATCAGAAGGCTCAACTTCGAATAGTTGGCATAGGGCTAGTTTCTTGGAGGCGCTAGCCATGCCTTTGCAATTAAATGAGGGACACTTCATGGGGGAACCCTGCCCAGGGTATTCAGTGCTCTAAGAACCCCTTCCAAAGTGAATTGTCTTCCGGAGGCGACCTCTGCCCCAACCCTTTGAATGGCTTTTGAGAGATTAGATTTTCTCCCTCTGGATGAAAGAATGACTGATCCAGGTTGGGAAAGTCCCAGACCTGAGAGATGAGTCAGGTGACCATCAATGTGTGAATTAATTTTATGTTATTCACATAGATTTACCCATTTATGTGAAGATAATATAACTATTTTCACTAATTTTATTATTCCTATAGAAATAATTTACTAAATCATCTATTTTTTAATTATTTCACACTATTTTACCTAGTAAAATGGAAATAGTCTGATAAATCATTTATTTATGGATATTTTTTATTAATTAACTCAATAAATGGTTATTTTTGAGATAGTTCTCTAAATAAAGGTTAATAACCGCTATTTTGACCCTTTCCTTTCACAAAAATAATAAAATAGAAAAAGTTGTTAGATATTGATTTGGTCCAACAAATATTTTTTAATATTTCACCTCATTAGTTCTAATAACCATTTTTCTATAAATAGGAGAGGTTTTCCTTCTCATTCGCCATGATAATTTTCATTGTCCAACCTGTGACCTCATAATGTTTGAGCTCTCTTGACTAGTCGAGCTTAAATTTATTTTTGTGTTTCTTTTTTATTTTGTCTCAACTACCCTTTGGAGAGAGGTAACATTTTCTTATAGCTTCAAGATTCACTATGAACCCTCCCAATGATGAGGTCAACCAAGCTCAGATAAGAAGCCTCCCATAAGTTCTATCAATTTAATAAATCCTTCCTTGGGTTTTCATTTTCTATACACATGTTATATTTGTGATATTACTGTATGTTTTTTACTCAATTTTTTTTGGATCGGTAATAATAGCATATGAATTTGTATCCTCTCCAGGGTTTAATTCATACATATCCTCATAACTTGTTTGTTGGTGTATTTGCAACCCATAGTAGTGTTTTATCTACCCCTTCATGCAAGAAACCCCCAACGTAAGACTTTAAAGATAATGAAAGAAATCAAAGATCAAAATAAACAATGGCACACCATAAAGAATTACAATACACACAAATATTTTACCCTAGAAATCCTTAGCCAAGAAAACTAGCTAAACTTTGAGCTTCACCACTCTTATAATTTCAATTGATTACACCAGCCAATCTACCAGGAATATCAACCATATTCTACACCTATGATCAATGCATTCATTTTACATCTATTTACTTTCATAGTCCTTATATCATGCTCTATTTTAGGAATAGGAAAACCCTAGTTCAAAGCATCTCAAATTTGTACAGCTTGTTGAAGATAATTGGCTAAGATCCTAGGAATCTAGGATTCATAACCATTTATTGATTGTATTAATTCACTTTAAACCACCATTCAACCACTAGCCTAAGTCAATTGTGTACTTACACCTGATTGTTATCCCTTCGACTACTCTAATCAACTATCGACTTCAGTTGATTTCTCAACTTCCCTTCAACTTCAACTGAGGTAACTTCTCTTCTAAATTGATTGTTAACTACCAACTCAACTATCAACTTGTCTTCCTTAGTTGATTGTTCCCAACTATACTTTTCGAGGTTCATTCCTAGCTGTCTTACCCAAGTAGACCATTGACTAAATGAACTCTACTTTAGTGGGATTACTTGCAAAGAGTATAACACCCATACATTCTTTGTATTATTTTATTCTTTGCATGAACTATTAATACCATGCTTTTAGTGAACCAGGGATCCTAGGCCCAACTCCTCTTTGCACCAAGATAATTTATCATCAGTCACCAACTTTGTTAGAAAGTTTGCAACATTCTTTACCATGTCTACTTTTAACAGTAGAACCTTCTTTATTTTCACCACATTTTTTATGAAATGGTACTACAACTCATTATGTTTTGTCCTTGAATGGAAATCCAAGTTATTTTCTAGGAATATTACACTTTAACTATCACAACATATCCTTATTTCTTGTTGAGAAAATTCAATATATGAACACAACTACTACAACTAGGCTACTTCCTTGCTTGCATGAGTAGATGGAATGTATTTAGCCTCTATTGTTGAAAGTTCCATGACCGGTTTTTGCTTACTCATCCAATTAATAGCTCCATGAAATAACTTGAAGACATATATGCTAGTCAATGAGATCACATGATCACTAAGGCCATGGAAATACCTTAATATTATTTTGAAAGAAGACCAATGTACTTTTCCAAGTGTGTTTTAATGTATTTTCTCAATACTCCCATTGCATGAGATATATTTGGTTGAGTGTAAACCATTGCATTGATCAAATCACCTAGAAAACTTGCATATGGAGCATGGGCTACATTAGAGGAAATTTCCACCTAAAAGTGCCCATGAAATTTCACGTAATTTCCATGTCATAATATGTAAACCAATCAAACTCCTTTAAATTCAAAAATCCTTTAAATTTAAAAAGAGGTACATGTCCTAAATAATTTTCAATTGTTTAATTTGGGTATCGGTGCAATATTTATTATTGATTTGGGTAGTGGTGAAATATTTTATTAATGGTATTTACCTTCCTTACTCATATGAATTAGAATATCAAAAACGTCATTAATGCAATGTAAATATTGATATTAGTGAAAAAATTAATTAAAAATGCGGGCCCATTTGACATTAATAGGCATGCCCCAAAAAACACCAAGAAAATAGTTAAATATAATATATATATATATATATATATATATATATATTATATTATATATAATATATATATATTATATATATATAGATATATATGGTAAATATAAATATATATATAGAGAATTATAGTAAATAATATATAGTTAAACAGTTAAAAGTAAAATATAGTTATAGTCAAATGTAAATAATAAAAAGTAGTTAAATATAAAGTAACATAGGTTATAGCTAAAATATTAAATAACAAATAGTTAAAAATGTATTCTAGAAAGGACAAATTACCATATTCTAGCCAAAAATATAAAAATATAAGTTAAATATAAATGGTTAAATAGTTTAAATATTAAACTAGTTAAAAAAATGTATTCCAAATGACAAATTACCAAATTATGACAAAAATATAGATATATAGTTAAATATAATCAAATATAAAAGAGTTAAATAATAGTTAAATAGTTAGAAAAATTGTGGCTTCACTGGAAAATGTCATTTAAAACACACCAAAAAAATTAGTTAAATATAAAATATATATCAATAGTTAAATTTGAATATAAAATATATATAGACAGTTAATTTAATAGAAGTTCCATATAGTGAGGGATCACATAAAAGTAAAAAAATAGAAATAATATATTAAAAAGAAAATATCGTGCTACTAAATATTGTGGAACATAGATAAAGTAAAGAGTGTTAAAAAAATTATCTACATGGAATTTTTGAGCTGAGAGGCTCATCTGTATGATGTGTAACCTTGTCCTTTTGTCATTAAAGTTAAAATTTGCTTATGTCAGCCAAAATTAATAAAATAAAATAAAATAATTATACAAAACATTTAAATAATGTCTACTCATAAGAAAAAATCGCAAGTGAAGAAATTGGATCCCTCTCAGCTCATGTTGGATCCATATTTAAGATGGATCTATGCTAGTTTATTAATTTCTTCATTTTCCTTACGATGCCACTTTTAGGCCGAAATTTCCTCTAATGTGTCCTCTATTTTGTATTATTTCTTTGGACATTGTTTAATATTTAGTCTTACCCAACAAGGACAAGTACCTTCACTTATTTGCAATCCTACATGTTGAAATGCTTCTAAATTGTGTCAACATACTTCCCTTGATTTGTCTAGAGTTTCCTAACTATAGTGTCTCTCTTGATATCCATTCCAAGGATGAAATTTTCAGCATTGAGATCCTTCACGTTGGATTTGGAGGATAGTTGCATCTCCACCTCCTTCATTACACCATGTTGTTTCCAATAAATAACATTTCATCAACGTAAAATACTACATATATGAAACACTCACCTTTTGACTCTATATATACACAATGATCATCTTGGCTCCTAAAAAATCCTAATCCCTATATGTACATGTCAAACTTTTGATACTACATCCTAGGTGATTGATTTATACCACAAAGGGACTTCCTCAACTTGTAGATCGGCTTCTCCTCACCCCTTACTACATATCCTTCAAGTTGCTTCGTGTATATTTCTTCTTCCAAATCACCATTTAAAAATGTTGTATTTACATCCATTTACTTTATCTCTAGATAAAATTCTATATCTAGACACATTGATACTCTAATGGAAGTTATTTTTGCAATAGGAGAACATATCTTATCAAATTGACTCCCTCGACTTGGGAATAACCTTTCACCACCAATTAAGTCTTGTAATTCTCGACATGACCTATTGCATTAATTTCTTTCTTGAAATCCTTCTTACAACCAATAGGATTCCTTACACCAAATAAATTGACTAGATTCTATGTCTCATTCATGTGCAAAGAATCCATTTTTTCCTTCATAGCTTTCATCTAGAGTTTACCCTTATTTAAGAAACTACCTCCTCGGTTGACTTGGGTTCATTATTAATGGTATAAATACAAAAGGATATTGGAATTCAAGTTGGGTATACCTTTCATGTCCTTTCCTTACTTAACCAAACCACCTCAAAATTGGAGTTTGTCGTTCCAACTCTTCACCTAACACGGTCAACTCATTTGAGTCACTCTCTTTCGACTTCAAGTTGAACATTAGATTTTTGTTTTCCTTTCTCCTTTTCTAGAGTGTTTTCAGTCTATATGTATGCCTAAATTCCTTTAATATCACATATTGATGATAAACTACCTTCTTTTTCACTAAACCCCACAACATATATCCTTTCATTCCATCCTTGTAGCTAATGAAAATAACACTTGTCTACCTTATTATCTAGTTTTGTCCTCTTTCTCCTTTCAGATATAGACAAAATACTCACATCCAAAGACTCTAATATGTTTGAGTGATGTATTTTTCACAAACCATACTTCATATGAAGTTTTATTAAACAAGGTCTATGAGGGATACCTACTCACTAATTAACATGTAGTGTTGAATTCCTCCAACTGTAACTTTTGTACTAATCCCACAATTTTTACCATGCTCCTTTCCTTATCCATAAATTTCTTCTTCATACTTTCTGCAACTCCATTCTACTAAGGAGTGTATGTGTAATGTGCTTGACCTGCAGAAAATATTAGAAGTGTGAAATATGCTCGAAATACCAAAAAAAATAACATAATGAGATAATAACAATGGAAATATTTTCTTCATATATGCAAAAATATTTTTCAGTTTCATATTCGAGGAAGCAACCTCCAATAGATCAGAGCTCAATTACACAACACAATAAAAGACTTCCCTTACTATATTCAATAATATATAGTTTCTTGAGATCCAAAACCCTAACTACTCCTGGTCCCTTGCAAAATGTGGTTTAATCATTTTATTTATTAGCTATGGCCCATTATAGCTAACTGTGATCCCTTTTTTATAATGTGGGTCAACCACTTACAATGGTTATGGCATTTACTTATTAAAATAACTAATCATGACTCTTGTGGGGCCTCTTGGGTTTATTACATTAATAAAGGGGCTAGGGTTGGACCCGAACATACCCTCACCCTTCAAAATCAACCTTATTCTTAAGGCTAAAGCTATGGAAATTTTGGAGAATATTTGTCAGTTGACATGTCGCATCTTCTAGTAAGGTGTCTTTCCACTAGATGAGGACTTCCTTAATAGTGCGATCACGAAGATGCCATTCCCATGAATCCAAGACGTTCCAATTGGATCCAAATAGAACCATCCTCATCCAATTTAGGCAGTATGGTATGTACCTTACAATTGTACCCCACAACTTTCTTGAGGCAAGAGACATGGAAGACGGGGTGGATTTTGGAGGTGGCCAATAGGGCCAGTTTGTAGGCAAGAGAGAAAATACACTAAATCATTTGATAAGGCCCATAAAATTTTGGAGCTAATTTTTGGAAGCCATTTTCTTTAACAGACATTTTCTTGTAAGGCTGGAGTCAAAGAAACACTTGGTCACCCACTTGAAAATACCTTTCTGAATGATGTTGGTTAGCCTATTTCTTCATCTGATTTTTCTTAATGGAGATTATCCTTCATCAAAGCGAGAGTGGTGGCTCAATTTTGAAGTAGCCTATTAAGGCCCTACACCTTGGAAGACCCTAAGAGATAAGAAGTTGGAAAAGTGGGGATTTTTCCATACACCACCTCATATGGTGTCATCTTGGTTGCTTCATGATAATTAGTATTAAGCACCATTCTTCTAAAGGTAACCGCTACACCCATTATTATTGTTTGTCTGAAGAAAAGCACCACTAGTAGGTATCTAAACATTTGTTTACCACTTCGGTTTGACCATCCGTCTGGGGGTGATATGTTGTACTCATTTGGAATTATGCGCCATGTAGCTTGAACAACTCCTACCAAAAATTTCTAGTGAAGGTGGGATTGTGATCAGACATAATAGAAGTAGGCATGCCATGCAGTTTGAAAATTTGATACATGAAGACTTGAGCCACCAAAGTTGGAGTAAATGGGTGTGGTAAGGGACAAAAGTGAGTGTATTTGGAGAGTCGATCCACCATCATCATGATAACTGACTTGCTACCTAATTTAGGGATACTTATATTGGAATCCATGGACACATCGATCCATATAGAAGTAGGTAGAGGAAAGGCTTGTAAGGTTCCTAGTGTCTTCATTGTTTCCCCTTTTTTGTGCTTGAAGGCATCACATTTAGTGACAAATGTAAGAATGTCTTGGTTCATCCCTTCCTAAAAGAAGGATTGATGTGCCTGCGCATAAGTATTCTGAAAGATCGAATGTCCTCCAGTGGGTGAGGAATGAAACTCTACTAGGATCTGTGGTTTGAGAGTGGAGTTAGTGGAGAGAACTAGATGATACTTATACTGAATAATACCTTTATTCCAAGTGTAAAACATTAGGGGGTTAGGATCCTCTTATAACCTTTGGATTAGCTGGGAAATACATGGATGGGAAAACGATTCTTGCATGCCTCCTCAATTCAATATGATATGGTAAATGATAAGGATAAGAGAGTGATGTCCTCCTTAAATTATCATGAGAAGTCATCGGCCATAACATTGCCTCAACCCTTCTTATATACTATCTCATAATCATATCCCAACATTTTGGTAATCCATTTATTTTGTTGCAGAGAGGATAAGAATTTCTCCAAAAAAATACTTCTAACTATGATGGTCATTTTGGATCTAGAAACATCATCTAGGAAAGTATGGTCGCCAAGTGTCTATTGCATGTAGGATGGCCATCATTTGTTTCTCATAAGTAGATTGACCCAAATTCTTGACAGTTAATTGTTGGCTTGTGAATGTTATTGGTCTACCTTCTTGCATTAATGATGCTCCAATTTCATTCCTTAAGGCATCATTTTCAATCACAAAGGGTTTGGTAAAGTCTAGGAGGGCCAAAACTAGGGTGGAACACATGGCCAGTTTGAGGTCCATGACAACCTGTTGAGCTTATTTTTTCTAGAGGAATGCATTCTTATTGAGAATATTAGTCAAGGGGTCTGACAATGCATCCATAATTTTTGACAAATTTGTGATAGTATCCCGTGAGACCCAAAAATCCCCATATAATTTTCAAGGCCTAAGGTTGTGGCCAATATTGCATTTCCTAAATGAATTTTGGATGCACCCGTACTCCTTCACAACCCACAATGTGTCCCAAGTACTCCACCTCTTCCATTCCAAAAGGAAACTTGGACAACTTGAAAAATAATTTATTATCCTTCAAAAGTTACAATACATGGTAAACATGTTGAACATGTATTTCCCAGGTTTTGTTGTAGATGAGTATATCGTCAAAAAAATACCATGACAAACTTTCTGAGATATGGATTGAGAAGGTGATTCATGAGACTTTGAAAGGTGGATGGTGCATTATAAATACCAAAGGGCATAACCAAAAAACCATAGTGACCTTCATGAGTTCTAAAATTTGTCTTGGGAATGTCTCGTACTTTCATTTTAATTTGGTGATAGCTTGAATGGAGATCCAACTTGGTCAAAATTGGGCATTATGATGTTCATCAAGGAGATCATCGAATATTGGAATCACAAACTTATCCTTGATGGGGAGATTGTTGAAGGCCCTAAAGTCAGGACACATGCACCACTCCCCATCCTTCTTTAAGACCATGACTAATGGGGACAAATAAGGGCTTGTGTTGGGATGAATCACATTTGCTTCTAGTAGAGCCTTAATAATCTTTTCAATCTCATTCTTTTGTGTGAATGGATACCTACAGGGGCATAAATTGGGTGGCTAGCTACATGGAATCAAAGGGACACTATAATCATGCTCACCTCGAGAAGGGGGTAGTTCCTTGGGTTTTTCAAACACCTTTTGATGGTGAATCAATACTTTTTGTAGATCTCGATGAATGCTGGAAGGTATTAATTCAATGGTCGAGATTGCATTGAACTTAACAACTACCCCATGGTGTCCATTTTTTAAAAGCTTCTCCATTGTTGTGACTTGATGATAGTAGGAGCACTTTCCTGGAGCCCATGGAGTATATGAGTGTGTCCATTATGTTTCAATCTCATACATAGCTCTTATAAGTCCATGGTAATGGGACCTAGTGTTCGAAGCCATTTATCTTAGAGGATGATGTCACAGACTCCCATTTCAATGGAAAACATGTGTTTTAAGGTGATATTCCCCCATCTGGAGATTCATGTTCTTACAACGTCCTTCAAATTTCATGGTCCCCCCATTGGCTATAAGGACCTAAAAATTGGATACTACTCACACAAAACAATGTACAACCTCAACAACCTATTTATGGACAAAATTATGTCTTTTGCCATTGTCAATCAATACCACCACTAGTAGATTCTTAATAAAGCCTCTGATTTTAAGTGTTTATGGAGAAGAAATATTGGCTAATGCATGGAGTGATATAACTTGTTCATTGGGTGTTGTTTTAGTACTTGTTGTAGTATATTGGGGTTCCACTCCTCCTCCCCAGACACTTCAATGACCTAGGCCTCATCATCTGAGCTATTTGTCATCGCATCAATCTGAAAGAACTTTGGCTTCTTGCATTTGTGGCCTGCGGAATATTTTTCATGACAATAGTAACACAGTCCTTGTATTCTCCTTTTGTCCATTTCCGTTGGTGACACCTTTTGCACCTTAAGGGTTTGGGTCGGGCTATTAACAAGGGTGGGACATGCATTTGATGTGAATGAAGGATGACTAGATTGGGAATTAATAACAACTTCTATATCTAAATATGTATGGCACACTTCCAACCAAGTAGTGGTTGATGCATTCTAAGATGTGTCTGAATGGCTTCCTCAAGGTCACTGATGAAACATTCCATATAGAAGGCATCCCCTAAACACTCAATTTGGATCCCTAATTGTTGATGTAGTCTAAGACCATACCAGTTTATTTGAACTTTGTGAGGTGGCCCATAAAGTGAGATTCCCTATCCAAACTGACATAAATGCTTTAGAGAACATATTTTGAAATTTGGCTTTCCTGCATAGCATTTTTATGCCATTTCCACGATTTCCAGTGTTCTTGGTCCAAATAAAGAGCTCACGCATGTATTTTGGTTTCATCATACCAGATATTGTTGAGTTAAAAATATTGTTCCATTTTTTCCACCCACACTACCAGGTTAGAACCGTCAAATTTATGCACGTCAATATAGGGTGTCTTATTGCTAGAATATTGGTGACCCCCGTGGAAATGATGATACCCCTCATATCAATGATGGATACATTCTCCTTCTAGGTTTCCATCGACATGGTTCCCCTCGCCCATGGGATCTTTGGCCTTGATGTATGGCAGTATGGGATCCAAAGCTTTTTTAACTACATCTTCAATTTTGGCAGTGAGGCTTGCTTCATTGCCTTCCACATTTTTTGGAGATTTTCCATAGCTTCAGCCCTCATAGTTACCAGAAAATTGCCCGAGTCAAAATTTTGGTTTACTTAATATTGTTATGGATGTAATGGGTGCAATACAAGTTGTCTGTTGATGTGGGTCACTTGAAAGCACCTTGGAAAAAATTGGGACCATACAAAAAGTGGACGTGTACTGACAAATGGTATCATTGTGATCAACTTGTTGTCTTGAGTCTTGTGGGCTAGGTCTCTTGCATTAGGGGAATTTTGAGGTCTAAAATGGGTCTCCTAAGAAAAATGTACAGCCAAAATAAACTTTATAAGAAGTAATAGGATTAAATATTGTAGGTTTTAACCCCGTACAGAAATTACCTGCATACGAATTCTAAAACACAAAAAATAAACTATGTGAGAGCATAACACATAAAACACATATACACAAAGATTTTCCCCTAGATCCCAAACTACCAGCTTTATTTTTCATTATTTTCCTTTCAATGTTACAATACATATTTATACATGTCGAGGCATCCAATACCATGGACCGAAAACCATCGTGTCTAAAACCACGGACCAAAAACCATCGCGTCCAAAACATGTACAAAAAATCATGCACAAAACCATAGGTAGGTCTGACCAACCTAATATAGGGTCCAAAAACAAAATTTTCCGGGGCGCTGACCCCAAACCCCATAGAGTGGGGTTACCTGCACCCCTCAAAATCCCTGTGACTCCCCTCACTATGCAATCAGCGCAACGGAGGGGGGGCTCTACCCCCCTTCTAACCCCCTCGTTAACTACATGGGATAGTCATGGAAAGAATATAACAAAACCCAACAAATATGATGATCTCAACCATGTGGGAAGATTCACCATTTTTAGAGTAAAAAGGTAAAAAGATTAAAAAATAATAAAATAATAAAACTACTTTTTCAACACGTATTTTCAACTTATCTCCCTAAGGTTTTACTCAAATTTCAAATGGTAGTACTCGTTGGATGAAAAAATTAATTCCTCATCCAAGGAGTACCCATGTTACATACTTTCGATGGACCCTGATACATGAAAAAAGAGAAATACATGAAAAAATGTGATTGCAATCACATTTTTCATGTATTTCTCATTTTTCATGTAGCAGGGTCCATCGAAAGTATGCAATATGGGCACTCCTTGGATGAGGAATCAAATTTTTCATCCAACGAGTGTTTCCTCTCAAAATTTGCCTAAACCCATAGGGAGATAAGTTGAAAATACGAGTTGAAAAAATAGTTTTTCTTTTTTCCCTCTAAAATTTGTGATGTAATCTAATCTTATTTTATTATTTCCACTATTATTTTATAATTTCCTTAGGAGGCCCATTTTAGACCTCAAAATTTCCCTAATGCAAGTGGAATTTTGGGACCACTAGACTTTTAATTCCTCTCATAGGAATATTACTCTAAGCTAATCAGTACTACAGTGGTCGAAATCCCAAAATCTCAAGACTACAAATTGTGTAGGAATTTAGTGGTCCCAATTGATAAATATTACACCGGAAGAAACCCTAATTGCTAGATACTACAAAATGTGTAGGAATTTGGTTGTCCCAACTGATAAGGACTATGGCAGCCAAAACCCCAACTGTTGGATATCTCAAAATGTGTAGGAATTTGGTTGTCCCAATTGATAAATATTATGCCGGAAGAAACCCTAATTGCTAGATACTACAAAATGTTTAGGAATTTGGTTGTCCCAACTGATAAGGACTATGGCAGCCAAAACCCCAACTGTTGGATATCTCAAAATGTGTAGGAATTTGATTGTCCCAGTTGATCAAGACTGCAGCGGTAGAAACCCCAACTTATGGATACTACAAAATGTGATGGCAAATCAACAAGAAATGAGGGAACTATGGCAATAAGGAGTTTCAAGTGATACATATTGTGATATATGACAGGGGTCCAACAATATTACTTGGCCAAAGCTTTCATACCACTAACTACGAAGGATCGACCATGCCCTTAACCGTAATACCCAACTACCCTAGGTACATGTGAGTAATATCCTCGAGTGTTGTTCTCAGTGTACTATAGAATCAATACAACTGAAGGCTTATCTAGGGTAGGTTTCAGGGTAACCTGGGGGTGGGGCTTCCGATATACCATAGGTGCGTCGAAGTGCAGTCTATGTATAGGTGTTGTCAGATGTGCTTATACTCAAAGGGATACCAACATGAGTTGCGAGGGAGTCCAATAGACGTAACCACCTCTTTTATTTCTTGCATGTATGCTTCCTCAACCGCATGTTGATGTGCATAACAAATTATCTTTGTAGTTTAAAGACACCGGAACATGTCTCTAGCCTAATTTTTTTTTTTGCTAAAATTGGTGGTGTGGATGGCTCGAGAAAGTGCTCTAATACCACTTGTAGGATGCTTGACCTGCAAAAAATATCAGAAGTGCCATATATTCCTGAAATACCACAAAAAATATCATAATGAGAATAACAATATGTTGTCACTGCTACAACACCCTCCAAATTTTTTCTACATTTGAATTTTGGAGCCTACTTAGCTATCATATCAACTGTCGCTTTGGCTGTCAAGTGTCATTGCATGTCATTCTACATGTTTCAAGTGTTTTTGTTATTTACTAAGTACCATTGCATGGTTTAGAACATCTTTCATGCACACTGTGGTCATAATACACTTACTAGTTGTAAAACAACACTTTTGGTCGTAGTTGCGCATACTTTCTTTGTTGTACTTGGATAATTCTTGTAAACTGGAGTTTTGATGTCTAATTTTTAGTATTTGATCATGTGTAAGTTTTACTAATGAGTTTGTACGTGTTGCACTTGATTTTACTCCTAAATCTTTGTGTTTTTCCCTTGTATTATCTTCGAGACTTAGACGAATTTTGATTTGCACAAGCTTGCCCCACTAAGGCTAAGAGAAAACATGGTGCACACTTAAGGCTTAGTCAGGACTCCTTTCCTTGTTCAAACTACATCCTATGCCCCTCCTAAGCACATAGCCCACTCCCAAGCAATCAACTCTCCTTGTCTTTTCAAACTATTCCCCTTAGAAATCCCCTCTTTTGGTTGAGTGCATGGTGCATAAACAACACTCAGTTTGTCTTCCTTGACCCTTGACACTACGCCCTGGGCCTCGGTTGACCGCATGGCACATAAACAGTGAACATAAAACTCTCTTGAGCCTTCAAACTATGCCTTGTGCCCTCTTTGAGACTTAGGCTTTCCGAGTTGAGCTCATGGCGCATCATCAAGCATCATTAGGCCTCCTTCATCCTTCACACTGCACCATGTGCCCTCCATCAAACTTTCTCTTCCAAATAGGTCTCATAGCACATCCTCAAGCCTCAACATTCAACCCTTGTCCCTTAAAAGTGCATCCTGCAGCCAGAAGCCCCCTCTTTTCTTCCTATGTAAACTGATGAACCATAATTAGAAAGTTTGCATGGAAAATGTTAGAATAGGATTTTTTTGCCTGATTTTCGATTTCCATGAGTGATCTTAGTTACAGTGATTTTATAACAACATGGCAAGGATGCATGAAGGGATTTTCCAAAGGGAGTAGCTTAAGGAATCATTCAAGAACAAAGAACACATGAAGTGACAAGATGAAGAACATTGGAACCCTGATGATCAAAGAAGTCCATAAAGACTCCATATGCTCTGAAACCCTTTGGATGGTAAAGGCAACAACAACATGAAAGTTGCATGCAAGATTGAAGACAAAAGTAGAAGCACTATCACCTCTCAAGGAAGTCCATGTCATCAGCCATTATGTATCCAAGTCAACAATTAGTTTCTTGTCATGATATCATCGCATGATGATGTGGAAATAATGATGTAACTATGGAATCATTATAAATACAGAGATGTGGAATACCAAGAGTCATATATGGACCAAAGAAGCAGATGGAGAAGTCCAAAAGACATATGTAACTCCAAAAGTCATAAAGAAGTTCAAAGGTCATCTATAAGTCTAAGAGTTGTATAGAAGTCTAAAGGTCATTAGAAGTTGAAAAGTCATATGAGAAACTCAAGAGTCACGGGGATATGAAAATTCATGCCTCTATTTATAAAATAAGCCTCATTACCCAAGAAAAATACTTTTCACCTTATATTTTCCCACAAGGCATTAGAGAAATAGATATAGTTCTTTTGGAGAGTAAGTAGTGGCTCTAACGCTCCATTATTGGAGCTAGTGGTGTTCATTATACTCATGTATCTTGGAACTTTTCTTAATACTTGAAGCCATCTAGCCAACACATTTTCATGCATAGATCATGGATGTTTCAAGACTATTCTTCAAATGTTTGCAGTTTATTTTGGAATCCATATATACTAAAGAAATTGAACTATTTTGGTGGCTTTGTTGATTAGCTTGTTTGGAATGTTTTGTGATTGTTATAAGAATCGTTGCATCTATGTGAACTATTTCACTTGATGACTAATGATTTTTCCATATTATGTACCTATGTCTTTACTATATTAGTACTATTACTCTTATTTTAGAGACTTACTTTTGTTCCTTGAAGTGAAAGAACCTCAATACATTTACAATTGAACATTTCACAAGGCATACTCTCTTGCTCATTCAAAATCACATGCACGCTACAGTCATGCCATATTTCTAGATGGGACTCCTTTACCAAATGGTGTGAGGTCTAATTGGGACTTCACATTGGGGAGGTCCCCTGTACGATGGCGGCATCCAACACCATCAACATTCTGGAACTAGAAGGAGGGAATCCGCAATTTAATAGCTGATAATTCATCTCACCCTAATAATGAAGCATCTGTATAAGACAGTAACGGTATGAGTTCTACTCCAACACTTATTCCTGAAATTGGAAAATCTTCTCAGTTAGGTCCAAGACATAATTTTTAAGTTACTTATGATTAGCTTCAGGAAATCGGGCCCATTACTCATCAGTTTGCGAAATCTCTTGGATTACTTCCTATTGTTCATAATCTTCCTCATACTCTAAAACAGAAATAAAGATCTTGCATTGGTGTATTGGTTTCATTGGTGGAATATTTGGTTTTGCAACGCTTGAAGAATTAATAGAACCCTTAGAAGAAACAATTCAACAAAGGGACCTTCCACCCATTAGGGAAGAGGGTGACGAGGGATATTTCCAATTTTATGATGAGGAGTGGCCTGGGCATACTGAAGACTTGAATGGCAAAGGAGAAGACTCTTCTAATTCAGAACGTGAGGAGGAAGAAGCAGGACAAGCTATGGTTGATCAAGGCTTGGGATTGTATGGCCCAAGGGTCACTTACTCTTCCGGAAAATATTCATAAAATTCCAAAACATCTGGAGAAGTTGTTAGCTAAGTTTGATCCTCATAATAAAAACTAAATTTGAATATCATATATTTGACTTATACATGGATTTAAGAATGCTTGAGGTATGGTTTGATGTTGTTGATTGCATACTATTTATGTACACTTTAGAAGGTAGAGCATTTGTACGGTATCATAGTCTTCTAACCAATTCAATTCTCAATTGGAGGGAGTTTAAGAAATCGTTTTTAGAGAAGTTTGTAGATGATAAACTCTCACCATGTTATTAAAAGAACTCATAAACATTAATATGAATAAAAAAGAGAAAATAAAGGATTTCAATCAAAGGTTCACTTGCATATTAAACAAGTTCCCCGCTGATATTCAACCACATCATTCTATTACAAAGGATTATTACACATATTCCTTGCCCACAAACATTTATATATTTGTTAAGAGAGAGGCAAAGGAGAATTTGGCTTTAAATTTTGCAGAAGCCATCGCAGTTGAAAAGGACCTACACTCCATTGAAGAAATTGAGTATCATGATGATTCTAGAGAATCTAAAGATGCTGGTAAGAAAAACTAAGCCTCTTCAAATAAAGCTAAATAAAAGGATTCTTTTGATATTGAAAGGTTGAAAAAATATTTGAAGTCACTTACTATTGAAGTATCTGAATTAAAGAGAAAGTCAAATGAGGCATCTACCAGTAGCAAGTCCTTTAAGTCATTTTTACTCAAAAGAAATAACAATAATCAACCTTCCAAATTTGCTCAAAGCTCAAATGTTGTGTTAAATGTTGAAAGTTTAGGCATGGACAACTACTAAACTTTCCATCAAGAGAAGCATTCAGAGAAGACATGCCCACAATAGAATCACAACATGAATTCTATGGAAACCCATATTATTGATACTCTATTAGAAGATGAGAAAACTGAGCAGACAAAAGAAACAAATGATCCCGTCACGGTTGAAGAAATCTCGGGTATTGGGAACTTAGTTATTGCCTTTGATATCATTTTTTATGCTAACAAGAAAATTTCTGAAGCACCATCAAAAAGTGAAGCTCCTCCTCTATAGTCGACTGGTCATTGTAATTTGAGGTGAAAGGGGCCCGTTTTTGAAGAGGAATTGAAAATACAAGAGTTGAAGAAACAATTTTTTAAGGAGGATCATGTTATCACTCAGAATATTCTCTAGAAGTTATTAGAAGAAATAAAATGATTGAGGTAACCACAAACCAACTTTTAGGCTCAGGCTCTAGCCAACCTAAGTCCAGAGAGGGCTCTCTCTATATGATTTAGCTTTCTTTTGCTATGATATTAGGCTAGTTCTTAAGGTTCAAGGGGTTTTTGATTTGTATTGAAGATTGGGTTGTGGGGTTCTTTAAACAGATGGATAGAATGATGTCTCTAGACCATTGGGCATATGGAGTCAAAAGAAGGGCAACAGGACTGGATCAACTCACTAAAGGAAATGTTCAAAGGGCAAGATAGGAGAGTAGAGTGTAGGTCTTTAGGCCAGAGAGATGGAAAAGGTTTTAACGAGGGTGAGATAGCAATTAAGAATTCTCGGACAGGGATTGAAATGAAGAACAGGGGGGTAATCAGAAACAAAGGGTATTAAGAATCCTTTGCTATAGATCAAAAGAAACAACCTAAACTAAGGAGCAATTAAGAATTCCTTAACTTAGATTATCTGGCCATATATTTGCCTAATTGTTATAACATAGTGCAAGTAAACAAATTTTGATATAATATTCCAATTATGGCATTCAGATTTAGATCAACAGTATGAAAACTTTAAGAGATAACAACAATGTGAGAAAATACTTGTCTACACTTCACTTTGCACATGAACCCTTTGAAATGTCTGGTCTTTATTCATCAATCCAACTTGCTGGCTCAGTCAATGCTCGAATGGCTTCATAGTATTTTGATCAAGAAGTCTATATAAATGTCTAAGAATACACCCTACATACTTCGAATTGTGAAGTATTTATACTAAGGTGTTATTACAAATATCTCAAACTGACTTGAGATTTAATCTAGGAAATAGAAATATCTTCTTGCAGGAAGATAAAGGCAGCTAATGAACTAATTTCATGATGTCCCTTTTATTGTGGCATTACTGGCTATTATGGTTTGTTTTTAGCTCTTTATTCTCTTGTTGTTTGAATCATTACACTGGGGGCTTTTGTTACTTCTGTCTTTCATCTAATACTCTTTGTCACTGATACTCTTTCACTCTGATGACCTGTCTTTATCCTTCACTATGCTTTTCCTTTTATTGTTACAATTTACCTTTTACTGTGTGTTTTAACAATAAATTCTGTTTTTTATGTGTCTCAGCATCGGAAGTGGATTTTGATCAAGTCTCAGTGTGTTTATTCATTTTTCTGCTAACTGAATATTCGGTCTAGTGACTCGATTTTGACTGCCAATAATCTGTGTAGTTGTCTTCTTCTCGTCTCTATGTGTAATCGTCTTCATCTTTAGTTCCTTGTATAATTGGTTTTCTTCTCCTAAGTTCAAGATTTTAATAGGTTTCTTGGTCGAGTCTTGGAGTAAATAGGTTTTGTGACTAGTACCAAAACTGTTTGTCCAAGCTCTGGCTTCAGCTGATAACCTAAACAATTCAACAATAATTAAGAAAGCATTGGTCTAGTGGAAGGGCGATTGATGGCTTCATTTGCACGAGGATGCCTGGGGAAGGTGGCGTGGTAGTGTTCTAGACATGAACGAAGGTGGACTTGAGTTGCAAAGGTTCATGGTGGCGCTGAATGGTTTCATAGGTTTACACAGTTAAACAGGCAAAAGGCTTGAAAACACAAGTTTTCAATGTTTTAAAGTCTTAACAGGCCAATTTTCAAATTTGGCGCCAAATTCATATTTTACGGAGGATGGGTGGTTTATCGAATCGGTGGGGAGGCGACTTTGAGAGTCGTTGCACCGCTTTTATGGCGTGGGCAGTTTTTAGGAGGGGTCACCCGATGTGTGTCAGAGCTTGACACATAGCCATCGTGGGGTCGGGGAAAACCGCCTTATCAGGTGCATAAAGGTAGTCCCTCAAGCGCGACCGATATGGCTTTGGGCCATTAGATCTAGGCGATTGAAATCTAACAGTAGTCAGGCAAGATAGCTGCACAGAGGAAATGAACGGGAGTTGAGGGGGGGCCAAGGGTCTTAATCACGGTGGTTTAGGATTAGTTTGGGGATTAATCATGAGTTTTGTGATTGGGTCGAGATTAATGAGGGATTAGGGAATCGGGTGAGGTTAATGTTGGGATTAACTTAGGTTTACCGAGATTAGGTAAACTAAGTAATGTTATATCGGGATATGGGTAATTTCTATAGTTTTTATTTAAAACTAAGGGTCGGGGTATTTAAATAGGGATTTAACTTATATATGGCAAAAGGGTTATAATGGGATTTATTTAATAAAATTAGTTCATTAATATGAAATGAGCAGAGTGAGTTTTTTCCTTAGTAAAAAGGTAAAAGGAATGTGTTTGTGCATTTAGTTTCATACTTAGGATAAAATGATTTTAGTGGGTTTTTGAGCGGAGAGGGATTTGTTTGGGGGGTTTATTATTTTTCCTACGTAAATGGAGTTTAACCTTAGGAAAAGGGGTTTTCTTAGGGTAATGAGGGGAAATGGATTTTATGAAGGGGGAAAGTGTTTATGGAGGGAATTCTAGTACATGTGTCCATAAGTCATTAAGTCGAGGGTTCAGTCCCTCCAAAAGTCGGAGAAATGCTTTGAGCCTTTTTGACTTGTAGGGTTAAAAGTACTTAGAACATATTTGTTGATAGGAAATTAGTAAGTAAAGGGGAAAAATGAATGAGGGGGAGTTAATCACATAAACTTGTAAACCTTTGTCTTTTCCTTCATAGTTGACCATACATGTTGAAAGATGTATCTAAGCATGATGCATGTGCTTTGATCCAAGTAACTTTGTAGTTGAGCAACCTTTCTTCTACTTACCCATTTCTTACCTCTAACATATTTTCTTCATTTATTTGGGTGCATTTATGCTAGCAAACCCTTATTCATCTATTTTCCTTTTGAAAAGTAATCTATCTATTTCTAACCTTATATCATCTAAGGGCTCAGATTAAGCTTATAAGCTCCTTTTATTCTCTATCTAACTATGATCTACCAAGATTAAACTATTTGGTCAGATTTTATTCTCTAATCTATAAACATAAAATTCAAAGCATGGAATAACCAAGATTAAATAGTTTGATTACCATTTTGTGGCATGAATAACAAGTTGCACACAATCATTATTATGCATAAAAGTAAATAGTAGTGGCATTTAGACTTGCACACTTTCATGGTCTTTTTGTTTTTGGGGTTCATATACTTTAATTTTCTTTTACCTTCTCTTATTCTTCTGTCCTTTGATTTTTATTTTAGGACATACCCTCTTTACATTTTTTAATTTTTTATAATATGGAAAACATTTGCAGAAAGCAAATGTATGTACAATATTAAAAGTTTTAACCTTAGTCATTCAAAATTATGACTCCTATTGGTATAGGAACCTAACAGTGGCTCCACTTGGGGATGGCATTTCCTTGTGAAATGTCAAGAACTTTAGAGATCAAAAGCCTTTGAAGTGTTGTTAATGTTGCCTTGCAAAGTGTCCTTCTATGAATCTGCACTATTGATACTTATGATAGTGAATCTTTTAAAGCTTAGGGCCTTCTCTTCGGGCTTTAACTTCAAACATCATTATCCAATCCAAACTAGACTTTTGAAAATAGAATATGTAAAAATGAAAATTAGTAGTTAGGTTCAAAGTAATGTTTTAACATTCGACCATTCAATGGCCCACCTTCTGCATCTGTACCATCAATTTCTCTCAAGAAGAAAGCATTACTTCTTCTATAAGCATAAATGACATAGGGACCTTTCCATAGGAAGCCAAATTTCCCATGTTTTCATTTATCTTCCCTCCTTGAGTCCCACTTTAGCACTTTGTCACCAATGTAGCAGTCTTCAGCCTTGGTTCTCTTATCAAAAAATTTCTTTATATTTTCTTGCACAACTTGAGACTTGACATAAACCTCTTCTCTTGTTTGTTGTAGATGAATAGTTTGGTTGATTCTTCTTTGGATACTATTCGGTTCAACCTATATTTCTTGAAGTATCTTCATTACTGGTACTCCCAAAGAGGATGGAAAGACAACTTCCATTCCATAAACTAATTGATAGGGAGAAGTACCAATTGATTTCTTAGTAGTCAATTTGTCTGCCCATAAGGCATTGACTAGATTTTTATTACAAGTTTTCTTATTGTCCTCTAGTAACTTCTTGATGATATTTACTAGGCTTTTGTTTGAGGATTCTACCAATCCATTACCTTTAGGGTAATATGTTGTGGAATGGTCGAGGTTGATGTGGTATTTATTGCATAAATATATCATTCTTTTGGATTTAAAGGTTGCTGCATTATCAGTAATGAGCTTCGTTGGGCATCCAAATCTAGATAGAATATTGGTTTCAAGGAAGGTTATGATAACAATATATGTGGCTTGCCTTGAAGGTATGGCCTTTATCCATTTTGTGAAGTAGTCTATGGCAGTAAGGATCCATTTGTGTTGGGAAGAGGAGGGTGGGTGAATTTCACCAATGAAGTCTAGACCCCATTGTTGAAAAGGTATTTTAACAGAGATTGGCTTGAGGGGTAATGGCAAGAGCTTTTTCCTTCCCTAAAAAAATTGACATTTGTGACAGGAGGTCACATATTTCTTGACATCAGCAAACAAGGTAGGCTAGTAGAAACCAGCTCTAAAGATTTTATCTGCAGTAGTATTCCAGTAAATGTGTCCTCCATGGTCCCCTGCATGAAATTCTTGTAAAACTTTGTCAGCTTATTCTTTTAATAGGAAATTGAGAAGAATACCTTCATGGTATCTCCAAAAAAAAAAATTATCTAATATACAAAATCTTAAGGATTTTAGTCCTAGATAATTCAAGAGGAACTTGTAAATTTTGTAAAACATAACAAATATTAGCATACCATGTTGATTCAAGAAAGGCTTGGCTGATTAGTGGAGTCACCATCTCCTCTTCATTATCTATTGCTGCAATAATGTTTATATCCAAGGCTTGACAGTTCGATTCTGCCATGAGCTTGGCTAAACCTTAGCCCTTGATTAACTTTGTAGGTTTAATTTCTATATCATACTCTAAGATAGAAGCAATCCGCTTTCCTCTCTTTCCATCAGGACCATCCTAAGATCAGATTTCTTTTACTACTGAATTAGGAATGTACGCTAATATGTGAGAATATAAGATTTATACCCTAAAATCTTTAATGGCTTTGACTAAAGCCAAAACCTGTTTTTCCATTATATTGTATTTCGAGGGGGCATTTCTCAGGGATTTCCTAAAGAAAGCAATGGGTTGTTCATAGCCCTGGTCATTTTTCTGTAATAGGATTGCAGCTATTGTGTGATCTGAAGCACAAGAAAATAAAATGAAATCTCTATCAAATTTAGGACTTATTAGTATAGGTGTTTTAGTTAAGGCTAGCTTGATGTCTTCAAAGGATTTCTTAGCCTCAACAGTGCATTTTATGGTGGAGTCTTTTTTCTGCATATTGTTTAGTGATCTAATTAATTCTGCTAGGTTATATATAAATCTTCTAAGAAAATTGATTTTTCCAAAGAAGGCTTGTAATTCTCTAATGTTCCTGGGGTGTCTTATTTGTAATATGGCTTCTACTCTTGCAGGGTCTATTCTTATACCATCTTTCGAGATTATGTGACATAACAAATTTCCATCCTCTAATCTAAACAAGGACTTTTTGGGGTTTAAGGACATTCCAAACTTCCTGCATTTAATAAAGACTTGCCTTAGATGATCTAAATGTTGATTGTCAAACTTTGAAAAGATAGTAATGTCATCTAGATATATCACAAGGAAATCATGAATTTCTTTAGCAAAGGCTATATCCATAGTCCTTTCGAAAGTAGCTCCTGCATTCATTAGCCCAAAAGGAATTTTCACATACATAAAAGTGCCCCAAGGAGTAGTAAAGGCAGTTTTGGGTTGGTCATCAAGATGAACTAAGATTTGATTATAACCAGAAAACCCATCCAACAATGAGATCCTGGTTAATCCAACTACTCTCTATAAAATGTGATCCATCTTGGGGAGAGGGTAATTGTCTTTCAGTGACAGTTTATTGAGGTTTCTGAGATCCACACAGAGTCTGATCTCACCAGTTTTCTTCTTAGATGGCACTAATTTTGAGACCCAATCAGAAAATCTAATTGGTGCAATTATTTTAGCATCATACATCCTTTGAATTTCTTTTTCTATCACAAGTAGTAAGACAAGATTGATCCTTCTTAGTTTTTGTTTGAAAGGATTTTGATTTTCCCTTATAGTAATTGTGTGCTAGATGATGTTGGTGTCATAGGATTTGAGTTCCTCATAACTCCAAGCAAAAACATCCCTAAATTCTTTCAACAACTCAATGTATTTTACTTTTTCAATTGGAGGTAATGATTTTGAAAGTTTGATCAATTTTGGATTTTCATCAGTGCCTATGTTGTATTCCTCAATGTCAGATATTAATGGTTCCATTTTAGGTTTCCTAGGAACATCATTTGAATCAAATAAATCTTTGAGAGGGGTTAATCCCTTTGGTAAGAAGTTATCCTTAACATTAATTACTTCAGTTTCTTCATTGATCATTTCATTAATTTCCATTATTTCTAAGTTATCTACATCTGATTTGTTAAATTTAGTTGGGTTAAGTCTATCTATTTTATCATCTTCTATCTCATTTATTTATATCTCATCCTTAGTGTCAGGATCTATGGAAGTATCAGTATCTATATTATTATTTACAAACTCTTCTTTTGAAAGTAAAAAGTTATTTATTTGTTTATCATTAGTAAATATTTTCCAGTTCTTCAAATTATCTGGAATTGCAGGTCTGTGTCTAACTTCAGCAGTGTACTGATAGTTAGGTTGGAAGGGTAATTTACAAGTGTTGGCAAACATTGCTAAACTATGGGCTTGCATGTTATGTTTTGTAGGGATGACTGCAAGCTTGGTTTCTAAGAAAGTGTTAAGTATTTCTACAATAGTATCTCTATAGAAACTTAATCTAGGGTCTTTAGTCATATATACAACATCAATTTGTTTTACAATTAATTCATAGTCTCCCATAACAAAAACTCTTTTAGCTCCTAGATTCCTAGCTAACTTAAGACCTAAAATTAATGCTTCATATTCAGCTATATTATTTGTACATTTAAAATTCAATCTATATGCATGGCCTTCTGAGTAATTGTTCTCCAAGTTATATATCCACACTCCTGCTCCTGCTCCTAACCTATTTACTAATCCATGAAATTATAAGTTCCATAATATCTCATGATCATAATTTTTACTGTATGGTGGAACAAACTTCTCATCATTCACAGCAATTAGACCTTCTTGTTCATTGAATAGCTCTGTAATCTAATTAGTCTCATCTTGTGTAGAAACTGCGATTTCTTTTGGTTCTGTATCAGCACTGTCTAAAAGTGTTTCTTGTGTTTGATTAGCACTATACAAGATAAAAGAATCAATATCTGAGTGTATGGAGTAGATGGGAAATTTTTGAGGTCGATCCTAGCTACTTACCATATATTTCATTAAGGTTTCTCAGTATAGTTTCTTAGGTTGTCCAAAAACAAAGATTGTTGCATATGACATATCTAGTTGTAGAGATCCCTGAAGTTTGGCTCTCCAAGATCTAGATAAAAGCATGCCATACTTCGATGGGATGTCAGAAACTACAATGTCCATAAGGATGCTTTTGGCAGGATATTGTACTAAAGTAACACATAGGTCTTTGATTAATCCTAGACACTTTACTTGAGTAGAGTCAAATGAGAATAAGTCTTTGTAAGGCCTTGTTATGTCTAGGTTCAATTTTTCCATTACTGAATTGGGCATTAAATTGTGAGAGGCCCCAAAATCTAACATTGCATTGTGTAGAATCTTGTCATGGATACTAAGGCTTATGTAAAAAGGTGGAACTCCTCCTTCTAATGGTTTTCCATTAACATCAGGACCAAATATAAGTTCTGGTTGGTCATCAAACAAGTTAACTAAATCCTCATTTTCAGCAATGTTTAAGGTCCGGTTTATCTATGATTTGTAAGGTTCATTCTCGATTAGTTTTGTTAAAGGGACTGGAATCTTTAGCTTTGCTATCTCTACTCCCAAATTGAAAGGAAAAGAGGCCTTTTCTGTTTTAAGGTTTTGAGTTTTAGCAGTAGGGATTTGAGTAGGATTGTTTTCTCTTTTATTTGGGATCACTTTATGTGGATTTTCAAGTGGAATTGAAGTGGATGGTTCGTTAGCACAAGGTTGATTAGAGGTTATATCTACAATTGTGGGGCCAGAAGGATTAGGGTTCTGCCTAGGGAGAATTTGGAGGATTTTGAAACAGGGGCTTCTTTTATTTTCTTGGGTTGATTTTGTGTTGTTTTCTTATTTTGGTCAAGGTCATCTACATTCCTTTTTCTTCTTAGATTATATTGCTTGTGGACTTCGAAAATAGTAGAGTCATATCCTTGTTTATAGTCAAATGATTCACCAGATTGTACCTGTAATTGCTGCAGCATATACAATTCCTGCTCATCTTGAGTTAGAAAAACAGTGTCTTCATCATTTAATCCCATTAGGTTAATTTGTGTATCATGCTCTAGATTTTCTGGCTAGGATGTTTCAACATAATTCTCTTGAAAAGGAGGCCTTATGTTCTGATCTGGTCTATTTTTCCTTGTGTTTTGGTTATTTCTAAAATTTAGGTTTCTAATTGGAGGTGTTTGTTGGTTATCCCATTGGGGCTTCCTTTCCATGTTACCTATTATTTCCATTAGTCTCTACATGTTTTTAGCTAATTTATCTATTTTAAGATCAAATGGTGAAGTTTCCTCCTTAGCAGTTCTCTTTTCATTTCTAACTCTAACCCTTTTACCTAACAAATTCGTTTCTATGCTAATAGCTATAGTTTGCATTTCTTCTAATGTAGGGGGTTTCTTTCCCTAAGTTGGTATGACATATCAGTATTAAAACCATCAGAGAACTTTATGAATGCTAATTCAAGTGGGGGTCTAAGGTTAACTGGGATTGCATTATGTATATTATTGAATCTAGTGCACTAATCTTGAACGGTTTCATTAGTTCCTCTCTTAATATTCTCATATTCTAAAAGGATTTGTAAAGGATTCTTTTTCTTTTCCACCTATCATAAAAGAACTTTGGAAGTTTGCTAGGTCTACTATTTGGTTGGCAGGAAAGGCTTTAAACCATTTCTTGACATCACAAATCAAAGATTGGGTAAAGAGTCTCATATAGACATTAGCCTCATCTAATTCATGTAGTTCAAAGAAGTCAGACATCCTGTTTACATGTTGCTTGGCATTGTACTGAACAATGGCATCAAACAAGGGAATCTTACTCTGATAATCTGCAAGCATAGCATGAATTTGGGCAAGTAAAACAAGAGGAGCATATTTTTTTGGCATTATTATTGATTGGGATGGGATAATTTGTGGGGTTGATGTAATTCGGATTAATGCAGTAGTGGATGAAGAACTAGGACTAGTAGGTGGTGAATGAGTAATGATAGGCTGGTAAGGGGGTGAAGGTGTAAATGGTGGTGTAGAATGAGATTCAGGAGGTATTGAAGTCGAAAGGAATAATGGTGAACTCAAAGTAGCAGAGATTTGTTCAGAAAACTCAGGGGTAGTAGTGGTATTAATAGATGATTGTGGAGATTTCAGAATATACTCATCAATGGATTTGTTGGCATGTTAGACTTCAAGGTCTGTAATGAAATCAGGATCTAAAACAATTTCATCTATTTCACTTTCAGACTTTGTTTTAAATAATGAAAGACCAAATTTCTCATCAAAGGGAAGATCTTCTAAAAATAACCACTCATCAGAACATGAATTAACTTTAACTAAAGGTGTTTGACTAACTGAACTTTCTTCTTTTTTAGTTTTTCTTGAAATCAGGTTGGGATTATCAACTACTAGGGGAGGGTTGGGATCTGGATTACCCCTAGTAAAATGAGTCTTCCTAGAAGCCGAAATTTCAAATTTTTAATTGTTTTTATGAGATTTTTCAACATAAGTTCTAATAAACGACTTTAAGAGAAACAAAATATAGAATTAAAATTTCTTAAAGCTTTATTAGCACTGGGGAATTGCTAGTTCCCCAGTGGAGTCACCACTATGTTATCACTCAGAATTTTCTCTAGAATTTATTAGAAGAAAAAAATGGCTAAGGTAACCACAAACCAAATTTTAGGCTTAGGCTCTAGCCAACCTAAGTCTAGAGAGGGCTCTCTCTATATGATTTGGCTTTGTTTTGCTGGGATATTAGGCTAGTTCTTAAGGTTCGGGGGTTTTTCATTTCTATTAAAGATTGTGTGGTGGGGTTCTTTAAACGGATGGTTAGAATGATGTCTCTAGACCACTGGACATATGGAGTCAAAAGAAGGGGCAGCAAGACTGGATCAACTCACTAAAGGGAATGTTCAAAGGGCAAGATAGCAGAGTAGAGTGTAGGTCTTTAGGCTAGAGGGATGGAAAAGGTTTTAAACAGGGTGAGAGAGCAATTAAGAATTCTCGGACCAGGATTGAAACAAAGAACAGGGGGGTAATCGGAAACCAAGGGAAATTAAGAATCCTTTGCTATAGATTAAAATAAACAACCTAAACTAAGGAGAAATTAAGAATTCCTTAACTTAGATTATCTGTAGAAAACATAAATTTGCCTAATTTTTATAACAGAGTGTAATTAAACAAATTCTGATATAGTTCCAATTATGGCATTCAGATTTAGATCAATAGTATGAAAACTTTAAGAGATAACAACAACGTGAGAAAATTCTTGTCTACACTTCACTCTGCACATGAATCCTTTGAAATATATAGTCTTTATTCATCAATCCAGCTTGTTGGCTCAGTCAATGCTCCAATGGATTTACAGTCTTTCGATTAAGAAGTCTATATAAATGTCTAAGAATCCACCCTACATACTTTGAATTGTGCAGTATTTATACTAAGGTGTTCTTACAAATATCTCAAACTGACTTGAGATTTAATCTAGGAAATAGAAATATCTTCTCGTGGGAAGATAGAGGCAGCTAATGAACTAATTTCATGTTGTCCCTTTTATTGTGGTATTACTGGTTGTTATGGTTTGATTTTAGCTCTTTATGCTCTTTCTATTTGAATCATTACGCTGGGAGCTTTTGTTACTTCTGTCTTTCATCTGATACTCTCTGTCAGTGATACTCTTTCACTCTTATGACCTGTCTTTATCCTTCATTATGTTTTTCCCTTTTACTGTTACAATTTACCTTTTACTGTGTGTTTTAACAGTAAATTCTTATGTTTTTTATGTGTCTCAGCATCAGAAGTGGATTTTGATCAAGTCTCAGTGTGTTTATTCATTTGTCTTCTAACTGCATCTTCGGTCTGGTTACTCTATTTTAAATGTCAATACTTTGTGTAGTTGTCTTCTTCTCGGCTCTATGTGTAATGGTCTTCATGTTCAGTTCCTTGTATAATTGGTTTTCTTGTCCTAAATTCAGGCTTTTAATAGGTTTCTTGGTTGAGTCTTGGAGTAAACAAGTTTTGTATCTAGTATCATAATTGTTTGTCCAAGCTTTGGCTTCGGCTGATAACTTGAAAAATTCAACAATAATTAAGAAAGCATTGGTCTGCTAGAAGGGTGATTGATGGCTTCATTTGCACAGGGATGCTTGGGGAAGGGGTCGTGGCAGTGTTCTGGACATGAACGAAGGTGGAATTGAGTTGTAGATGTTCAGGGTGGCGCTGAAGGGTTTCATAGGTTTACACAGTTAAACGGGCAAAAGGCTTGAAAACATGGGTTTTTAATGTTTTAAAGTCTTAATGGGAAAAAATTTCAAATATGGCACGAAATTCATATTTTACGGAGGATGGGTAGTTTATCAGAAAGGCAGGGAGGTGGTTTTGAGAGTCGTCACACCGCTTTTGACCTGGGCGGTTTTTAGGAGGGGTCACTCGATGTGTGTCGAAGCTTGACACGTAGCCATTGGGGGGGCGGGGAAAACCGCCTTATCGGGCGGGTAAAGGCAGTCCCTCAGGCGCGACCGATATGGCTTTGGTCCGTTAGATCTAGGCAATTGTGATCTGACGGTAGTCGGGCAGGAGTGTTGTGCAGAGGAAACGAACGGGATTTGGAGGGGGGCAAAGGGTCTTAATCACAGCGGTTTTGGATTAGTTTAGGGATTAATCATGGGTTTTGTGATCGGGTCGGGCTTAATGAGGGATTAGGAAGTCGGGTGAGGTTAATGTTCAGATTAACTTAGGTTTACTGGGATTAGGTAAACTAAGTAATGTTATATCGCGATATGGGTAATTTCTATAGTTTTTATTTAAAACTAAGGGTCGGGGTATTTAAATAGGGATTTAACTTATATACAGGAAAAGGGTTATAATGGGATGTATTTAATAAAATTAGTTAATTAATATGAAATGAGCGAAGTGAGGTTTTTCCTTAGTAAAAAGGTAAAAGGCATGCATTTATGCAAGTAGTTTCATGTTTATGATAAAAGAATTTTAGTGGGTTTTTGAGCGGAGAGGGATTTGTTTGGGGGGTTTATTATTTTTCCTAGGTAAATTGAGTTTAACCTTAGGAAAAGGGGTTTTCTTAGGGTAATGAGGGGAAATGGATTTTATGAAGGGGGAATGTGTTTATGGAGGGGATTCTAGTACTTGTGTCCATAAGTCATTAAGCCGAGGGTCCGATCCCTCCAAAAGTCAGAGAAATACTTTGAGCCTTTTTTACTTGTAGGGTTAAAGGTACTTAGAACATATTTGTTGATAGGAAATTAGTAAGTAAAGGGAAAAAATGAATGAGAGGGAGTTAATGACATAAACTTGTAAACCTTTGTCTTTGCCTTCATAGTTGACCATACATGTTGAAAGATGTATCTAAGCATGATGCACGTGCTTTGATCCAAGTAACTTTGTAGTTAAACAACCTTTTTTCTACTTACCCATTTCTTACCTCTAACATATTTTCTTCATTTCTTTGGGTGCATTTAGGCTAGCAAACCCTTATTCATCTATTTTCCTTTTGAAAAGTAATCTATCTATTTCTAACCTTATATCATCCAAGGGCTCATATTAAGCTTATAAGCTCCTTTTATTCTCTATGTAGCTATGATCTGCCAAGATTAAACTATTCGGTTAGATTTTATTCTCTAATCTATAATCATAAAATTCAAAGCATGGAATAACCAAGATTAAATAGTTTGATTACCATGGATTGTGGCATGAACAACAAGTTGCACACAATCATTATTATGCATAAAAGTAAATAGTAGTGGCATTTAGACTTGCACACTTTCATGGTCTTTTTGTTTTTGGGGTTCATATACTTTCATTTTGTTGACCTTCTCTTATTCTTTTGTCCTTTGATTTTCCTTTTAGGACATACCCTCTTTACATTTTTTATTTTTTATAATATGGAAAACATTTGCAGAAAGCAAAGGTATGTACAATATTACAAGGCTTAACCTTAGTCATTCAAAATTATGACTCCTATTGGTATAGGAACCTAACAGATCCTACCACCAACTAATCCTACTCGTAATGCACAAAAAAATCTGGAAATACCACTACTTCTAAGAACACTTCCACCAACAGTAAAAGAAAGTACATCACTTGGGGAGCTTCAAATAAAGTTACGCCTTACATTTTAGCACTGCCTGTTTGAAATGAAAGTATTGACTATAACACCAATGAGGACGTAAAAGGAGCTTGTTCTAACACTTCAATAGTTTAGCTTGCAAAGATAGCAGGCCAATGTGAGCTTCTTGTCCAATCATTTTCATCACAACCTTTGTCGGGTGAAAAGTCTTCTACTTCTCAAACAGTATTTGGTAAGTCTCTTGGAATCCTCGAAATTTTAGTTAACGCTATCAATTTAAATACTAACACTCTCTTCCCCCCATTCTTGTTAACTTTTGAAATATTTACTTATAATGCCCATATTTGGTTGGTTGATTTGGTTGCATCTTCAAATGTAATGCCTCTATTTATTTCTAAGAAAATTAATACTAAATGGGATAAAACATATGTTCGAACCATTCAACTAAAAATATCACTATTCTAGGAAATTGATGAAATCAACAATGTTAGTATTCTCTTGTCATCATACCATAGATTACACCAATGTATTAGTATTTTTATTGTGGACATTTCTGAAGCCTACAGTCTATTGTTGAGTAGAGACTTGTCTAGTAAATTACCAGGATATTTTTCAACATATTGGATGCATTTATGGCTCCCATATAAGGGTAAAAATAATTAGATTCAAGTAGAAAGTGAGCCCTACATGAAATATACTATGACACCACTTGAGGGTGAAAATGAACATGTTGGATTTTCAAACATGACCTTCAAGAATTGTTTCTTCGAAATTGATCACATGCATTATCAAGCACAACCATCATCCATCCCACTAGATACATAGTTGGTGCTCCTTCATTGCACTCCAACTAGTGCAAATGAATCATGTAATATAGTTGTACATAGTAGTAGTAATGTAGGAACTAGCTTAGTAGCTAATGATATTTGGACTTTGTATTTCGATGGTTCAAAAACTCAAGATGTCTATGGAGCTCGTTGCATTCAAAAACTCAAGATGACTATGGAGCCAGTTACGTTGAAGTACATTCTATCATGTCATTTGGAGTTCAAGTCCACAAATAACACTATTGAATATAAAGCACCCATCCTAGGTTTAAATTAATCCATTGACCTCAAGGTAGAGGTATTCAAGGTAATTGGTGACTCAGATGGTGTCACCTGTCAAGTATGGAATACTATCCACTCCATTTCACCAAATCAGAAAAACTGCTAGCTTGAAGTATGGTGACTTATTTCTCATTTTAAAGCCTTTAATATTAGTTATGTTCTTAGAATTAGAAATGGCACCGCATGTTCTAATGCAATTGCTAGGATGTCACCTATAAAAAATGGTTTTTCTATAGAGATTATTTATGAACCATCAGTTCCTGATAACGTGACTAACTTTTGTGTTTTTAATGACGACAAACAGATACTACATTTTATGGCTAACGTGGACATGTTTAAAGATGCAACCATTGAAGAATATGTGCACAATAAGGCTTTGCAATAAGAAGTTGATGCAATGAAAGTGAATATTATTCCAAAAGGTGTGATGTCTGTGGAAAATATTTATGGCCTTCAAAACCGATTCATAGGACCAGTCAATGCTAAGACACATAGCTCAAAGTTATCACATAAACAAGTCAATTTGGGAACTCAAGACGATTTGAAATATGCAACGGTGCATGTTGTTCTCCATAAGAACAACAAGCATTTATTCACCTTTTCAAACAATATCACGACGTGTTTACATGGACATACGACGATTTAAAGACATATGATACTTGTATTATCTATCATATCATTCCTATTAAAGAAGGGGTGAAATTGTTCCAACAAAAGATGAGGAAAGTCCATCCATTGCTTGAGACCCTAATCCAAAAGGAATTTAGGAAAATTTTGGACACTCTAATTATCTTTAAGGTCATACATTCTATTTTGGTTTCAAATTTGATCTCGGTCAAGAAAAAATACACTAAGATCTGCTTATGTGTCGATTTTTGCAATCTCAATCGGGCATTATATAAGGACAACTAATTGATACCATCTATGGAACAGATTCTCCAAACAATATCTAGGTCTGAGATGTTCTCATTTCTAGATGGGTTCTCCATGTTGAAGGAAATGTAACTAGGCTAGGTCTTCATAAATGTAATTTTGATATTTGTACTTATTCAAGAAAATAGAATTTTTTTTTGTATTATTTGTCAATGAGTTTCCTTCTCATTGAAAAATAGGTCAAACACATGTTTAAGTGCTTCTAGAGATTCAAAGTCAAAATGTAATTATGATAAGACCCTTTGAGGGCTTGTTACATCATGTAAGTCATCATACAAGGTCATGGGAACACCTCCAAGCATGATCAAATCCTCTCCTAGCAGCAATAAAGTCTATAAGTAGCAAAATGATAAATAAAAGATGAAAACAATGTAACTGTCAAGTCAGCCTAGAAGACAGTCAAGTTAGCTTAAAGGAGGAGGGATAGACCTCTATTTATAGAGGTTGTCCACTCCTCATTTGGACACACACTCTCTCTGAAATCTGAAATCAAAAATAGGACTAGAAGGATGCAAGAAGCTAAGGAAGAAAGTCTAGAAGAGCAGTGAGATAAGGAGACAAACCAACAAAGGTGAAAAGATGTGTTCTAGGGCATCAATAGCCACACATGCGAGGAAGAAACGAGTTTTCCGTTGTCAGTACAGCAAGAGGTTATCTATCTCTATTTTGGGATAATAAACAAGCCCTATAAGGCCTCCCCATCTAGTGAAGAAGGAAGAAAAGAAAGCGACAAAAAGAGGATATTCTAGGGTTTCTATCCACACACTTTAGCTTTTGCGGATTCAACAATAGTTGAGGGTAGCAACATAAGAAACCTCATTCAGATGTGCAGTTGGGTCTACAAGGTATCCAAATAAAAATGAAGAATATTCTCCTTATAGTAAAGTGGAGGAGCCCTGATGTTCTAGGGTGTCCTAACTTAGACAAGCAGTAGAAAAGGACGAAGTACTAAGGAGCAGAAGTGTCGGAAGACAAAGGTCCATGTGACGGAAGTGACAGTGAAAAGAGAGGAAGGATTTGACTTATGCTTAGAGGATATCCTAGTTAAGGGTCTAGGGTTTAGCAGTTGTTCAAATAAGAGCTTCAATAAGAGAAATCTTACAAAGGGTTTTCCTCTCAATAGTGGAGAGGGTTTGTCCCTGGCAGAGAACCAAATTCTGTGTTCATGTTATTTTGTTTTGGTAGAAGTTTGATGAAGCACACACATTAATAAGAAGGAGAAGATAAATTGTAAAATTTCATCACAAATTGTTATCAAGTCTCAGAGAATCATCACAACACTACTTTTCCCTAGATTCTCTAACACTCTAGGTATAATCAGGTGCTATTGATAGAGCTAGATTGCCTAAAAACCACTTTCAGGACTAAGTGGGGGACTTTTTCTTTTAATCACATGTCATTCAAACTTATTAATGTTGGTTCTACATTTCAAAGAGAAATGGACATTTCTTTCCGTGACTTAATTGGTCAAAGTGTAGTAGTCTATTTGGATGATGTAACTGTACTTTCTAAAAGAAGATCAGATCATGTGCGTCATCTGAAACATATATTTGAGAAATGTTGCAAGTATGGGATTTCTCTCAATCCAAAGAAAAGCATCTTTGGATCATCAAGGTCAGTCCAGAAAGGATCAAAACTATAGCTCAAATCCATTTTCCTGTAAACAAGAAGGTTATACAATTTTTCCTGGGTAATATTAAATTCCTACGTAAAGTCATCTCTGAATATGCACAAATTGCTAAACCATTGCAAGAGATGATAAAGAAATATGCAATCTATAAATGAGATAAAAGGGAAATTTATGCTTTTAACCAAATCAAACAAGCTATTGTTGATGCACATACTTTGTTTAGTCCTAACTATGGAAAATATTTTCTGCTATATATGCTTCATTGTTGATTCATCCATTGCGTCTGTATTGACACAAAAGGATAATGAAGGAAATGAGTGACCTATTTCTTTTATGAGTGCTGGTTTACAAGGGTCATAATTGAACAACCCTGCCATTGGTAAACAAGCTTATGCAATATATAAGGCAGTTAAGCATTTCAGGCCCTATCTCTTCAAATCCCACATGATTTTATATGTACCTCATCCAGTGGTCAGAACACTCTTTGTGCAAAATGATCTAGGCGAGAAGAGGGGAAATCATATTACCTATTTATAGGAATATGATCTAAAATTCAATATAGTTCATATTGTTAACGGTTATGGCCTTTGTCAACTCACAGCAGAAGCGAGAAATTCTACAGAACAATATCTTTCAGGATGGAATCAATTAATAAAGATGTATAACATTGAAAAAGTCCCTCCAACAATATAAACAATGCCTTGGTATTCAAATATATGGAAATATCTAGAGCATGGCACCTTGCCCACACATTTAATGAATAAACAAAAAAGGGCATTTCATCTTAAATCTTTGTTGTATCAACTTGTGCATGGAGTGCTTTTCTAAAAGCACCATGGTGGTGTCTTGCTAACATTCTTAGAACCCCAAGACACAAAAAGGGTATAAAAATACTTGTAGGATGGAACAACAGGTGGACAATATGTGGGTGATAAAAATGCACGTAAATTAATGAGGGTTGGTTACTACTGGCCCAGTTTGTTTAAAGATGTTCATGCTTATGCCCAAAAGTTCCCAACATGCCAAAGATGTGCCAGTTGAAATCTAAATCCAGTTGCCCCATTACTACCAATGGTAGTTGAGGAACCTTTCCAACAATGGGGACTAGATGTCATTGGTGAGAACTTTCCACACTCATCAAAGAAACATCGTTACATTCTGATAGCAATAGATTATTTTACTTGGTGGACTAAAGTAGTTCCCTTGAGACAAGTCAATGATTAGGAAGTCATTCAATTTCTAAAGCAAAACATCATGACCATGTTTGGCATTCCAATGTCACTTGTGTTTGATAATGCAACACGTTTTTCTTCGCTGAAACTATATGAGTTTAAATTAGAAAATGGGCTTTTTTTAAAGCATGCATCTAACTATTACCCACAGGGAAATAGTTTAATAAAATCAACTAATAAAAATCTCATTCGCATAATCAAGAAAATAATCTTCAGGGAACTGACACAATTCTTTGGTAAATGCATTATGGGTTGACCATGTAACTCCTAAACCCTCTCTTAAAACCTCACCATACTTCCTCGTATACTATAAAGAAGTTATCTTTCCACTAAACCTATATCTCCTAGCCTTGCAAATTTTCGAAGAATCCCAAGTAAAACCGTGTATTTTGGTTCAAAATAGGATAGATACCTTTCTTAAACTCGAGGAAGAAAGGATCAAATCTAAGGAAATATTTGTCATACACCAAAACTATATAAAGTGTTGTTTCGATAAGAAATCTGCAAGGAATAAGAATTTCGATGTGGGTGACTTAGTATTGAAGTGGGATAAAGACCATGAAGAGAAAGGAAAACACATGAAGTTCTAATCCATGTGGATATTCCCTTTCACCATAGAAGAAAAACTCAGTCATAATGCTTTCAAGCTGAAATCCTTAGATGGGAGCTAATCTGAATTGGATCCATGAAAATTATCAGAGTTCTATGACTGTATCAAATCATGACAGACTTCAAAAACTTGTGAACAATGAGCTATCAAGAAAGTCCTCTGGACAGTAGCAGTTTGTAGCCAACATGGAACGACGAGGACCTTAGTCAAAGTGCGCTGACCGAGGCCCATGGAGACTGCACAGTGGCACAAACTGGCAAATGGGAAATCCATATCAGAAAACAGAGGTTGTTTCTGGGCAAAACCCCTTGAAATGGAATAGCCCCGAGGGCTCGGTCACAAGGAAAACCCGAAAACCATGGGAAAAGCACTAAACTAAAAGGCGGGTCCTGCGCTCCAAAATCGGCGAAATATCGGAGGCATCTCGAGCGATAAGCAGAATTGGTAGGAGACCAAGCAATTCCATACATTGGATGATGCGTGTCTGGTGGATGAGAGAGAAAACTGCTCTCATCGCGAGCTAACGTTCGAGAAATTCAACCACGCGATAAGAGCGATAACCGTGGGATCTAGAGGCCCTAGATCTAACAGTAGAGATTGTGTCCGATGGGAAACTGAACTTGGAGGGAGGATTAAGCTACGACATATAAAGTTTGAAGTCTGATTTGACCCCTGGGCTGGCAGATGAATCATTTCACAAAGTAACCGAAATAACGAAGCGTCGAGGAAAGCTGGTGCTCAGTTCGTGAGGGGACAAGTGGCCACCTCCCTGTGAAACATTACACAATGGCGATGATGCAGAGGCAGGGAATTCCAAGCAGACAGCTGCAGGCAATCCAAAGAGGCAGAAGAGGAAGCAAACAGTCATGAGACAAATTGACTTTAAGCCATGAACAAACAGAGAACAGAGGCAAGCAAGGAGAAGGAGATAGTGAGACAAAAGAGACTAAAGCAAGAAACAGAGAACAGAGATTTGATCTAACCTGCGGAGCTAAGGTAGCGTCGAGCAGATAGAAGGCTTGAGAGGTTCAAGCAATCCCTGTGAGGATATCTATCGGGAACTGAGTACCAAATTGGATTCATCCCATTAAGACCACTTGAGGTCGAGACTTATTAAGGGGGAGTTTGTGCACTATAGTGACTCGGGGAATCTAAGAACCACCTTGCTAAGCATCATCTATTTCAGGAGACTCAAATTGAGATCCTCATTATAAAACTCTGCTTAAAGACACAATAAATAAGGCCACCACTAAAAGTTGGACCGGAGACGTAGCCTAAGAGGATTAGGTGAACTCCTTATTAAATTGTTGTGTTTTGCATTGCTTGTTGTGTTTCTCTTACTATTTTCCAATGTCTGTGTATTTTGTAATATTATCGATCCGTTGCCTAATATAACGTAGACACACATGAGCACATGATTCTATAATACCTACATTAATTAATTAACTAAGATCACTCACAAGTGATTTTCAGATCAGGAGCACTAACCCTCTTCCCATTAACAACCAAGATTTGAAGTATTATTTTCAATAGAAACTCTAGTTGCATTCCTTGTACAATTTTCTTTCTTTGTTGTTATCTGTCACTTGTTTTATGTTTATCATGTTAATTCATGACCTGTCTTTTTTTCCTCATTTGGTCATTGTAGATAAATAATACCTTGTGTGAAACAGTGCATGGCTTTGAAGGTCTATGTGGTGAAATGAATGAGGGAATGTGACAACCACAACACTTGGTTATCTATTAGTTATTCTTATTTGTTGTAGAAGATTTCTTAGGTTGATTCAAGTCTAGACAAAAAATATAATACATGCAAGAAGAGAACCTTGAGTAAAACCTATGAGTCCTGCATCCATGCTAGTGTCCCAACCCCTCAACATGGTGTTGAATCTACTTGGTGTTTTACATGTTAATCCAATCAAGTAGAGAAAGGATAAGAGGAAAATCTATAGTGATCAAACCTATATCATAGGTTATATAAATACTTATTTGAAGGGGAAACCTCTCCTACTCTCAATAATTCGATATCCCTCTTCCGCCTGATTGAAATAATAAGTGTCAAAGCATAGTTATACTAAATAAATAAATAAAGTGTCAAATAAGAGAAAGGCTTCCTTTTCAGAGGGGTGAAGTAAGTGACTACACCAGGGTACTAACCAGACTCACATGCAGCAAATAAATTCTTGTGTTCTTGTAGTGACTCCGTCGGAGTATTTTCCAAGCTTGTTATAAGCAGAGAAACACTAGAGATGAAACTCATACTCTAAATATCTTAAAACTCGCCATTACACATAACCCTATCCTAGTTAGAAACAATTGTGATATGGCATAGGCTCTTATGTGTTGAACCAAGGACAGGAATGTGGGATGCCATACATATAACTGAGTTGGAAAGGAAGAGTCATGGAAATATAATTGGTCAATCAGTGCTTCCTAAAGGGCTAGTCCTATAACTAAAAGGTATTACTAGGAAGAGACATTGAAGTTTGCCTAGTTTGTCGCCAAGTGTTGTCACTGTCGCAACACCCTCCAAACTTTTGCTACATTTAAATTTTTGAGCCTACTTAACTGTCATATCAAGTTTCACTTTGGTCTTCAAGTGTTGTTGCATGTCATTCTACATGTTTCAAGTGTTCTCATTCTTTCCTAAGTGTCGTCACAGGTTAAGAACATATTTCATGCACTCCATGGTTATAATTCACTTACCAGTTATCAAACAACAATGTTGGTCACAGTCACACATAATTTGTTTGTTGTACTTGGATAAAGCTTATAAAATGGCATTTTGATGTCTGTCTATCAATATTCGATCATGTCTAAATTTTAATCATGAGTTGGTATGTGTCACACTTGATTTTACTCCTGACTCATTGTGTTTTCCCCTTGTCTTATCCTCGAGACTTAGACAAATTTTAGTTTGCACAATTTGGTCCCACTAAGTCTAAGAGAGGGTATGGGGCACTCTTAAGGCTCAATCAAGACCCCTTTCCTTGTTTAGACTGCGCCCTGCATCCCTCCCAAGCACATAGTACCCTCCCAAGCAACAAACTCTCCTTGTTTTTCTGAACTACACCCCTCAACAAACCTCTCTCTCAGTTCAATGCAAGGCACATGAATAGTGCTTAGTCAATCTTCCTTGACCCTTGAAAATGTGCATTGCACCCTCAGCTGAGTGCATGGCACATCAATAGTGAACATCAGAGCTTCACGCTATGGCCTATGCCCTCTTTGAAACTTAGGCTTTCTCAGTTGAGTGCATGGTTCATCAACAAGTATCCTTAGGTATCCTTCATCCTTCACATTGCGCCCTATGCCCTCCATAAAACTTTATCTTCCCAGTAGAGTGCATAGTGCATCCTCAAGCCTTAAAACACAACCCATGTCCCTTAACAGTGCACCCTATGTCAAGAAGCTCCCTCTTTTCTTCTCGAACACACTAATGAACCTTAATCATAATTTTTACTTGGAATATGTTAAAATAGGAGATTTTTGGGATGATGTTTTCTTTCCATGGGTGACCTTAGTTGAAGATGTTCTAGAACAACATGGTGATGATGCGTGAAGGGATTTTCCAAAGGGAGAAGCTTAAGGAAGAATTAAAGAAAAAAGAACACATGAAGTGACAAGATGAAGAAAAATGGAACCCTGATGATCAAAGAGGTCCATAAAGACTCCATAATGATCTGAGACCCTTTGGAGTGTAAAGGAAATAACAACATAAAATCTGCATTCAAGATTGAAGACAAAAGTGGAAGAATTATCACCTCTCAATAAAGTCCATGTCATTAGTAATTATGGGTCCAAATCACCAATTAGTGTCTTTTCATGATATCAATGCATGATGATGTGGAAGTAATGATGTGATTATGTAATCATTGTAAATACAAAGATTTGGAATTCCAAGATTCATATATGGACAAAAGAGCCACATGGGGAATTCCAAAAGACATATTTAACTCCAAAAGTCATAAAGAAGTTCAAAAGTCATTTAGAAGTCCAAGAGTTGTATATAACTCTAAAGGTCATTAGGATTTGAAAATCATATGAGAAACTCAAGAGTCACGGGGATATGAAAAGTCACACCTCTAGTTATAAAATAATCCCCATTACTTAAGAAAAATACTTTTCACCTTGGCTTCTCCCACAAGGCAATAGAGATATAGAGATCATTCTTTTGGAGAGCAAGTAGTGGCTCTAACGTTCCACTGTCGGAACTTGTGGTATTCATTGTACTCATGTATATTGGAACTTTTTCCTAATACTTGAAGTCATTTGGCCATCACATTTTCATGCATTAAGCATGGATGTTTTAAGACTATTCTTCAAATGTTTACGCTTTACGTTGGCATCCATATGTACTAAATAAATTGAACTATTTCAGTAGATTTGATGCTTAATTTGTTGGAAATGTGTTGCGATTGTTATAACAAATGTTGCATATATGTGATTTATTCTGCTTGATTCGTAACGATTCTTCCATATTATGTGCATGTGTCTTTACTAGATTAGTACTATTACTCTTCTTTTAGAGACTCACTTTTCTTCCTTGTAGTGAAAGAACCTTGACACATTTACAATTGAACATTTCACAAGGCATGCTATCTTGCTCATTCAAAAGGACATGTGCGCTACACTCTTATGCTAATTGTTTAAGCCAAGGAAAATATTTAATTAAATCGCAGTCGAGCCATATTTCCGCATGGGACTCCTATACCAAATGAAGTGAGGTGTAATTGGGACTTCATATCAAGGAGATACCCTGTATGTTGGTGGGATCCAGCAACATCAACACAATGGAAATATTATATTAAGATATGAACCAATATTGTTCACTTGCCTCTTCGAGGGGGTAACCTCCAATAGACTAGAGTTCAATTACACAACACAACACAAGACTTTCGTTAATATCTTCGACAATATATAGTTTTTTGAGACCCAAAACTCTAACTACTTGCGATACCTTGCATAATGTGGGTTAACCACTTTATTTATTAGCTATGGCCCATTATAACTAATTGTGGTCCCTTTTTTATAATGTGGGTCAACCACTTAGAGTTCTTACAACTTTATTTATTAAACTAACTAATCATGACTCTTACAAGGCCTCTGGTGCATATTACATTAATAAAGGGGTTAGGATTGGACCCTAACAGTATAGAGTAGTCATGTGGAATATTATCCCATGTTTATTTTAGAACTACTCAAACACTTTATCACATAATTCAAATCCATAGTTATTTATCTACATCTTTATCTTCCTACGAGTTTAGCTCTCCACAAAAGATTTGAACTCCTAAAAATTCTTGAAAACCTATGAATTTTTCTTCAATAAATATTACCATGTCATCCTGGAGAAAATTTTCAATGAAGGATACATAATCTATGGATTCACCTAGTGAATTCACGCATACTGGCCCAAATACATCACTATGAATTAGCTCCATGATCTTGTTTTTTCATAAAATTAGCTTCCAAAGAGTTACTAGGAAAATCTTGAACCATACATTTACTTTACATACCTCGAAGTCCTTTATCTCCAATGTGTCCCATGTTGAAAATGGTTGAGTGGGTAGAGACAGATGCTGATGGAGCAGCAGAGAGAGCTATAGTGCAAGAATCCCAAGACCGTGTAGAGCTAGCAAGCTACAGCAATACGAGAGGCACAGGAGTGTTGCACACGTGCACGATGGCATAGAGAGGTGTGAAATGGTGTGATATGCATAGAGTGTTGCAACAACTCATAGGTCAGAGAGGGAGCACATGTTAGCGGCAGATGGAGCATTAGCATCAAAGTACATTTCTAGCCCAACATAGAGGTCAGTTGGGAGTTTTTTTTTGTTTCTAAATTTGTTGGAGCAATAACACTTGGGAGAAGTGTTGCATGCAAAACATTCCAAAGGTTCAAGATCAGGTTCAAGTTGAATGTCTTTCTTGTTGAGAGGGAGTGTTGAAAATGGCAACAAGAAACGCTAAAAATAGCATTTCTATAAATAGCAGTTCGGATACCAGTGTTGGACATAGCAACAAGGAATGAAAAATGGAAGCGCTAAAAATAGCATTTTGTTGAAGCCCCGAAAATTGGGTCGACAACAAGGGGGATACCCACCCGGTCCAGACCTTGGTTGGCAGATCCTTATCCGTTTGGTATAGCGGGTCCGACTGGGGATAACGGGACCAGTTTCCCGATCTGGGGTATGTGTGTGTGTGTAGAGTTTGAATAATGCTAATCTAAGAGAACTTTAAAGCTAATCTAATTCAGATTCTTTAAACTAACTCTATGTTATTGTAATCTAGTGAGAAACAACACATCTAATCTACACTAACCCGGGGTGTATATCTTCCATTATGCGATCTAAAGAGATTTCGAACAATAACTGGTAATAAAGATCATTCAGCTATCATAAGAATAGAAATCATTA